>JAJPUD010017679.1:0-30659 GCA_023553655.1 Myrmecobius fasciatus
TTCAGAGAGGCCTGGAGAGACTTGTATGAACTGATGCTGAGTGAAATGAGCAGAAGCAGGAGATCATTATACACGGCAACAACAATACTATATGAGGATCAATTCTGATGGACATGGCTCTCTTCAACAATGAAATGTTTCAAACCAGTTCCAATTGTTCAGTGAAGAAAGCCATATACACCCAGAGAGAGGAGTACAAAATGTGGACTAAAACATAACATTTTCATGCTCTATATTGATGTTTGCTTGCATTGTGTTTCCTTTTTCTGATTTTTTTTGTTCATGTAGATATGATTTTTCTTGCACAGCAAGATAAGTATGGAAATATGTATACATATATTCAACTTGTCAGGTATATTAATATAATTAACATGTAGTGGATTTCCTGCCATCTAGGGCAGGGGAGGGGACTAGGGGGGAAATTTGTAAAGGAAAGCTTTGTAAGAATCAATGTTGAAGAACTACCCATACATGTGTTATGCAAATAAAAAGCTTAATAAAAAAAAAGAAAGAAATGGCCATGATGTGGTGATGCGGTTTACCATTGTACAACTACAACAGAAATGCTAGGTGCAGAAGAAAGGCCTGTACACAGAATTTAGTGATCTAATCAAAGCCATCCACCTATGGTTTCTACCTTCACCCAATTTTTACCTGTGGCTCTAAGAAACTACAACTGAGCATCAGCTATGTAGTGATAAAACTGTCTTGTAAATGGACTAAACCAAAGTGAAGGTTACTGACAGTCTGCATTCAGTGGTGACTTTAAAGAGATGTTATCCAAGCACATGGACACTTCTTCTAACAGAATTTCTTCCAAAGGCAATGAAAGCAAAAGAAATAGAAAGCATGTAACATGTAGAATTTTATCAGACATCTGCATCTAGATCTATATATATATATCTAGGTCCCTTGTCAATCATCTTGGTTTTTATTTAGTCATTGAACTTTGACAACTTTGGAAAAGCATGAGGATGACAACTTGGTGCAACTTTGTCTCACTTCAGTTCATAAGGAAATTAAAAACATCCTGTGGTGTCATTTATCCTCTTTGAAATTAAAAATGAAAACCCACAAATATTAGGTAAAATACTACATGTTGCATATAAATTATTTCTGTAAGTATTATTATTTTTTCATAATAACTTTACAAAACAAATGAAAAAAGCCTATTTTTAAATTGATTTTGGGAGATCCCCAAGAGCTATTCCCTTTCCCTGCAAATTACTCTCTTGTCTGCAATTTACAATATTAAAGAGTTGCCAGGGGTTTTGAGTCATTAACTTGCTTACTCACAGTTACACAGACACTCTATTTGAGAGGCAGGCCTTAAATCCACATCTTGCTATTCTTTAGGTCAGTTATTTATCGATTATATAACAACTCTTCTTTCCCATATGGGGTTCTTCAACAGTTACAGTCCTCCTGTCTTTTAAACTATTTCTCTCTCCATACAGACCCTTTATTACTTTGCAATTTGTCTGAGCTTTACATTCCCTTGGTTGTGCCCATATATGCACTCTAGTTAATCTTTACTATCTACCCCCCCAAAAATTACACAAAGATCTGAAGTATTCTTAAAAAATAGTCCAGTTAAACTTTGTTCTTTTTATCCCTTTTATACTCCCTCATCTTAACAAAGTTATTGGAAGACTTAAAGTATAAGAATTTCTGTTATCAGGAGGTAACCCTCAGAGGTTCTAGCACAACTCATTCCTGACTAAATAATAATCTCTACATCTTCCCCAGCATGTGAGTATTCAGTCTTTCAGATTTTATAATGAGGGGAAATCCAATGCGTCCAAGAGAGTTCATTCAATTTTTGAATCATAAGATTATTTTTCTTTATATGTTGCCAAAATCTTCCTACTTGAAGCACATTTCTTTTATTCCTAGTCATGTCCACTGGGGTGAAGTGAATCAAGTCTAGTCTCTCTTCCCTATGAAAATTTTTCAAACACCTGACATGCATTAACAGTGTCTTCCTAAAAGGAAGCACAGAACTGAATGATTTGTCAAGCTAAAATTCATTTTTGGAAAAATTCATAAGAATTCTTGAAGTGTATGTTCTAAATATTAAATTTTGTGAATGGCTAGTCAGTCTGTTGACAAATATTTATTAAGCATTTAATATATGCTAGGCACTGATGATCATCTAGTTGATTAATTTATTGACATGGCAATCACAGAAAAGAAAAAAAATCAGACACATTATTTTTTTTAAATGCCTCACTTCCTTTGCGTTTTTATAAAGATGACTATCTTTTTAAACTCACATAATATAATGTGATATACATAACATTTAATGTTATTAAATTTGGTCTCTAGTTTTAGGCTATGAATTTATTTATTTATTTATATTGCTTTCAGGAATTGTAACTACTGCTTTTGTTTGGTTCATCTGCAAATTTTATAATTATTTAGTTTAGAAGGTTTTCCAATTCATTGGTAAAAATATCATACAGAACAGGGCTAATTATAGATTCTAAGACATGTGAGTAGGAAACTCTTTCCAAGTTAACATTAAGAACTAAAAGAAACTGCATTCATAATCTGAGATTTCTTTAACTGAAGAAAACAATATCATCCCTAATTAGATGTAAAATGTTTACCAGCTGATGAAAAAATTAATATTTTGCATGAATATGGCTTTTGCCAAAATATGAATATCAAATACTCTATCAAATACTTTTATATGGGCAATGATTTTAAAAACTCAAAGGATACCTAGGAACTTAGGAAGTTAGGTGTTGATACAACCTATCAAAAGAGAAAAAAGCAAGAGGAAATATTGAAGACATAAGAAACAAAATACATTGTAATCACAAATGTACCTGCTGGCCCTATTTATCTTTATCTATGGATGATTAAATAAAAGCTCTGGACAAAAGCAAGTGCTGCCCAGTGTTGATGTAAACACATACACCTAAAGGGGAGTAAACTCAATCAATCCATTATACATGGGAGAAATTTTGCACACTGTATTTTTATTAAAATACCATCATTTATTTATGTATCTCAGACATAATGTTATTTGATGTATAACTCTAATTTGATCCCTGGAGTAGAAAAGTGAAGGCAAAGGGGACATGAATTAAAAACAAATCTGCCCTAAATTAATACATTGTCAGAGCCAAATTGGAACATTAACATTTGTAAATAATTTGTCAGAGAACATTTGGTATAAGGTAAGCACATGAAAAGGTACATAAATCTCTAGTCATATAACACTGGAGACAGATAAAAGGTTAGTTAGGGGATTAAGCAGATGAAGGTTATAAAACGGTAATTTAATTGCTTTAGATTTTCATTGAATTGAGGAAATCTAATATACTCTTCTAGTAGCATAAATTTTGTGTTGGTAAGCTATAATGTAAGTTATAATGTATAGTACAGAAAAAAATTGCATTATCTCTTTGTTTCTTCCTCATTTGAGGATGATAATGAATTCTTTATCTTTGAATGACATAACTATATAATATAGTTGTATAGCTAAAGAAACATCTAGTTAAATTTAGAATAAGAACTATTTTTTTTCTTTTAGGATTTTGATATATTTAATGTCCAAAGAAAGACATCATTCCACCTAAGTAGGTAAACAGCAAATAGAACATAAACCCTAAAATTAGATATAAAATATTGAACTTCAGTAATTTTTAAAATTTTTGTTTTATTCTTGTCTTTTGTTTTTACAAGTAGTCAAAGTGAAATCAATTGATATAGCATCCATATCTGACAATATATTCTGCATGCCACATCCGTAGATGGTCATTTTTAAGGTTAAAAAGAACAAAGTATGTTTTATTATCAACTCTATGAGGAGGACAGTGATCATTACAAATTCTCATATTTTGATGGCTTTAGGGTGGTTATAATTTGTATTATAGTGGTTAATTGTATAACTATTATCTTTCTTCACTGTGCTATTTTATATTCTTCTTAACTTTCTGTGAATTCTACATACTGCTTTTTTTTTGTTTGTTTGTTTGTTTGTTTGTTTTTTGCTTTTTTGCTGAGGCAATTGGGGTTAAGTGACTTGCCCAGGGTCACACAGCTAAAAAGTGTCTGAGACCAGATTTGAACTCAGGTCCTCCTGACTTCAGGGCTGGTACTCTATCCACTGCGCCAACTAGCTGCCCCTATACTGTTTCTTAAAATATGATAATAACACATTGTAATGATAAAACAACACTTTGCTCAATCCACTGGAAGTTTTCTTGTTTCCATTTATTTATTTATTTATTTATTTTTTGCTTAGGCAATTAAGATTAAGTGACTTACCCAGGGTCACACAGCTAGGAAGTGGTGTGTCTGAGACCAGATTTGAACTCAGATCCTCCTAACTTCAGGGCTTGTGTTCTATCCATTGTGCCACCTAGCTGCCCCTCTTGTTTCCATTTTTATTGATATCACAATTAATTCTGCATATTTTTTTAAATATTTGGTACCATTTAAGACTAGTTCTGAATTGCTTTCCAGAAATGTTGGACTAGTTCAGTTTTCCAAAAGTATATCAGTGTGGCATTTTTCCCACATGAACTCTTATATTTGTCACTTTTTTTTCTGTCACCTTCCTTAATCTGATGGGTGTGAGTTAAAACTTGAAGTTATTTTCATTTGTTTTCTCTAGCTATTAGTGATTTTCCCCATCTTGCTATTGATTACATTTTTTTCTCTGAAAATGACTGAATAATTTTATGATAGAAGCTTCCTGCAAATTGAGTTCTTTCCATGTAATTTGCAAAATAAAATACTATTGAGCAAAAAAAGGAGATAGAGAATTTAAGAATTATTTGACAATCTGAATACCATTATTAAAAAAAGTTTAAGCAAACATCATGTTTCAAGAAATAATCAAAGAAAGTTGTTCTAATATTCTAGAAATAGAGTGTAAAATACAAATTCAATGAATGTACCAGTTATCTCCAGAGAGATCAGAGGGAAAATAGAACAAACACTCATAAATAAATAACTGAAATTCCATAAATACAGTCAAAATCACACAAGCTTTAGCAGATTTTATGTTAAAGGTTTGGAGAGCTTGAAATATAATATTTCAAAGAAGCTATTAATATAAACAAGCATCACCTACCCAGCAAAAATGGATGTAATAGTACCAAGGAGAAAGCGAATATTCAATGAAAGAGTATACTTTAAAGCATATTTCATGAAAAGATGACAGCTGAATAACAAATTTAACTTTAAAATCAAAGATTTAATGTAAACATAAAAAATAAACATAAAAGAAAAATAATAAGGGAATCTATAAGATTAAAATCTTTGCATTTCTATGTGGGAAGATGATAATTTTACTCAAGGTTTTTTTTTTTTTGTTGTTGTTGTTGTTGTTGTTGTTGTTTAGTTTTTCCTTTATTTTCAGAGTGAGAAGGAGGAAACAGACAGCAGGCATTGGTGTGAGTTGTATTTGATGGGATCATTTAAAAATAAATTAAGGATTAAGAAAAAGGGATACACTGAAGAAGAAGAAAGAAAGTAAAAAGGAAGGGTGGGAAAGGGAGAAATATCTTACATGAAAGACTTATGAATGGAAGAGTTTTTACCATTGAGGAGAAGCTGTGGGAAGGTGGCAGACAGTGCTTGAACCTTATTTATATTAGAATTAGCTCAGAGAGGAAATGATACACAGAATCATTTGGATATAAAAATGTATCTCATCCTACAGGAAAGTAGGAGGGAAAAGACATAAAAGAAAGGGGAATGGGATGACAGAAAGGTTGGCAGATTGAGGGAGATAATGTTTAGAAGAAAAGTAGAGAGAGAAACAGAGAGGTTCAGAGAAAGACAAAGAGACAGAGGCAGAGAAAGACAGAAACAGAGAAAGAAAAAGGCAAAGAGAGACAGAGAGATATAGATATTAGCAGATGACCCAAATGCAGGATGAAGTAGTAAGAGAAATGAAAGTAGGGCTAGGCAACTTCAAGTTTACACCATAGAACTGAACTTTATTTCTTACAATTTCATTTTATACCCCACCATAAGCACATTTTTCTCTGTTATACATTACATAATTGCCAGAAAACCACAGAGAGTGTAGCCAAGATTGTGACATTCCCTTGTTCTATTAGTCAAGACATCTTATTATTGTTCCTTTAGATACAGTGCACTCTGGTTATATAAACCATCATATCACCACTAAATATTCCAAAAGATTTCTGATATAGATCACTAGCTTTGGAACAGGTTTTGACTTGACCCATAAAGTCCTCCACACTACCTTGTCTTGCTTTGGTCTTACAAAGGATTTACAGCCTTCTCTCTTCCTCCTCCCCTTCAACAGAGAAAGAGATAGAGAGACAGAGGCAGAGAGACACATAGAAATTGAGAAACAGAGACAGAGAAAGGCAGAGAGAGAAACAGAGCGATAGAGAGACAGAGAGAGACAAAGAGACGGAGAGAGACGGTGGGGAGAGGGAGAGGGAATGCAGTGGGGAAGAGATGGCAGAAGAAAATAAACACTAATTGTAACTGCAAATATGAATGGAATGAACTCATCCACAATATAAAACCAGACAGCAAAATGCATACAAAAAATAGAGGCCAACATGTTTATTTTTAAAAGAAATACATGAAGCAGTAAGACATAAAAGTGAAAAATAAGGAATGGAACAATCTATTATGCTTCAGCTGAGGTTAAAATTGAGTAAGAGTAGCAATCATGATCTTAAACAAAACAGAAAAATGGCCTAATTAAGGAAGATAAGCAGGGAAAGGACATATTGGTAAAAAATATAAAGGACTCAAAGGCTAAACATACAAGCACCACTGAGCATATCATGCACATTCTTTTGCTTTTTAATTAATTAATTTATTTTAAATGCACAATGCTTTATGGATCATGTTGGGAGAGAAAAATCATGAAAGAGAAAAAGAACTGAAAAAATAAGTGAACATGGCATTTGTTGATTTACATTCAATCTCCATAGCTCTTTTTTTCTGGATATAGATGGCATTTTCTCTGCAAAGTCTATGGAGATTGTATTGCATCATGTAACTACTCAGAAGAAAAAAATGGAGAGATATGAATGAAAAAGTCAACAGTTTGGAAAAGGAAGAAAAAAATTGTCTGAAGAAAACAACTTCTTAAAAAGTAGAATAAATTAAGTGGAAAAAGAGATAAAAAAATAACTGAAAAAAATTACACATTAAAAATTAGAACATGACAAATAGAAGTTAAACACTTTGGAGGAGGGGCAGCTAGGTGGCACAGTGGATAGAGCACCAGCCCTGAAGTCAGGAGGACCTGAGTTCAAATCTGGTCTCAGACACTTAACATTCCCTAGCTGTGTGACCCTGGGCAAGTCACTTATCCCCAATTGCCTCAGCAAAAAGCAAAAAAAAAGACTTTGTGAGACAGCAAGAATCAATAAAATGAACTAAAAAGAATGAAAAAATAGTAGAAAATATGAAATACTGCACTGGCAAAACAGTTGACCTAGAAAATATATCCAGAAGAGATGATCTAAAATTTATTGCCCTTCCTGAAGGCCATTTCAAAAAAAAAAAGCCTGGATAGCATTCCATAAGAGGTCATGAAGGAAAACTGACTGGATAATCTAAAAATAGAGGGGGGAATACTCATTGAAAGAATCCATTAAGTACCTCTACAAAGAGATCCCACAAGGAAAACCCCAAAGAACGTTATTGCAGAACTCCAAAACTATAATCTCAAAGAAAATGTATTTTAAACTGCCAGACAAAAACAATTCAAATATGAAGGAGTAACAATCAGGATTACCTAGGATCATGTAGCTTCTATAATAAAGGATCAGAGGACCTAGAATACATATTTCAAGAGGTAAAGGACATGGGGCTACAAACAAGAATTAACTACCCAGTGAGACTCAATATCATCTTTCAGGGGAGAAGATGAATCTTCAATGAACTAAGAAATTTTCAATTATTTCTATTGAAATTTCTATTGAAACCAGAAGTAAACAGGAAATTTAATCTACGAATACAGGACACAAGAGAACCATGTAAAGGTAAACAGAGAAAATATATATACATATATTTAGGGTTGAAATTTTACATCTCTAGATAGCAAAACAATATCTGAAACTCTTGCAAACTATCTGACACTGGGACAGACAAAATGGGAGCATCACATGGACTGAGGATATGGTTGTGAATGGATTGTAATATTATGACATCAAAGAAAAAGACATTAAGCAGTGGGAAAAGGTCTGCACTGGAAAAAGAGGAGTGGGGAATTATAATGGGACAATTAGTTCACATGAAGAGGTTCAAAAGACCTATGACAATCAAGGGAAAGAAGGGGGGGATGAGCATTGTCTGAAGTTTGATCTCATCAGTTTGGACTTTAAGAGAGAACAACATAATCATTCACTTGGGTATAGAATAGGGCATGTCTATATCTATAAACAAGGGAGAGAGGGATTGAATAAAAGGGAGGGCAGAAACACTAGGAGAAAAGTTAAGGGAAGGGTTGTTAGAAGATAAGGTAGTGAGTGGAGTGTGTTAAAAAAAAAAAACACTAGTAAGAGAAAGGGAAGGGTGATAGGAGATAAAGTCATGGGTGGTTTGGATAAAAAAAAACATAGAGTAAGGACAGCATGTAGAGAAAGAGAACAAAAATATATACAGGGGAGAAAATAGGATTCAGGAAAATATAAAGCTGGTAATCATAATTGTTAATGTGAATGGGATGAAGTCTCCCATAAATCAGAAGCAAATAGCAGAGTGGATTAAAAAAAACAGAATCCTACACTATGTTGTTTACAAGTAACACAACTGACACAGAGAAACACATACAGGGTAAAAATTATAGAGTAGAACAGAATTTGTTATGTTTCAGCTTAAATTAAAAAAACAAACAAACAAACAAAAACCAGGCATAACAATCCTGATCTCAGGTAAAACAAAAGTAAAAGATAAATCTTGTTAAAAGTGATAAGGAGTGAAAGTACATCTTGATAATAAAGTAGTAACAATACTAAATGTGTTTACAACAAGTGATACATCAGGCAAATTCCTAGAGAAGATTTTCAGCCAGGTACAGGAAGAAATAAAAAGCAAAACTTTTCTAGTGGGTTACATGAATGTTCCCCTCTCAGAATAAAACTAGACCTGTTAGAGGTTTCCTCATCCCTCTGTAGCTGTAAGGTGTAGCGTGCTGGCCAGAGCTGGGCTCTGCTGACCAGGACTGTGCTTGGACTGCACACCAGATTCCCACTCTTTCCACAGACCATCTCCATTGACCTTGAGTTCTCCTGCTGGTGTTTCTGTGCTGAGAGGCCCAAAAGTCACCAGTACTCCCACTGATTTAGAAGTACCACATCACTGACTCTGGGGTTTGGGTGAGAGCTGGGTACAATGCTAGGTTCTCACTCTGGTTCCACCAACTTATTTTTGCTGATCTTCTAGTTCCTGTTTGGTGGCTCTAGGATGAGAGATCTGGAAGTCGCCACTACTGACACTGATTCATATTTCTGGATCCACTGGGGCTGATGGTGGGTCTGGGGCTGCACACTGGACTTACACAATTTCTGCTGAGTTTATACTTTGTCTTTGACTGGAAAATATTCTACTCCATTTTTGGGGGTGGTTCTAATGATGTAAAGTTTGTTTAGAGTAATTTTTAAAGGAATTTGGAGCTGTTTGGGGGAGAGAGTCAGCAAGTTCTTGCTTTTACTCTGCAAATTTAGCTCTGCCTCCTACACCTAAAAGCTCTAAAATTTTTTATTCTTGATATCTAGATTGTTGTTTGGGAGGAAGGGAACATGTCATTCAGCTTAATAATATTATCTTGTATGAGGACACTTACTTTTCCTCCTATTTTTTAGGGGTTTTTTTTTGCTTTAACCTTTCTTCTTGTGTTATGCATACTTCAGATTCTGTTGGTTAATAACAGGGATTCTGTTAATTGTTTAGGATTTTACTTCTTTTAAAAAGCAATTAGTTTCTTTCAAGTATTTCCTCTAAGCATTTATTTAAAATATGGGTATTCATAATAGTTCTTTTTATTATTTCTTTTTTGGTTTAGTCAGAGTTCTCTGACACCGGAGTCCTCTGTTTATCCCTCTGTCCGAATTAGACAAACCTGATGTGAAGTTTTTCAGAGATACCTGCAAGCAGAATCCAAATATTTCTGGATTCGTTGACTTAAAGATCAGTTCAGAGGCTTATTTTATTGTTGATTTGAGAGAAGATCAGAGGAGGACGCAGAGAGTCACCTTTTCACTCTGCCATGTTGGTTCTGCCCCCCCTCTAATTTAAAATTGTTGAAGCATCCATTCCACTTATTTACTTTGTACTTTATTTAAAGAACATTGCCAATTCCTATAAGGGGTCAGTATTGCTAATGCCAAGAGTGAATTTTTGATAAATTCAAGTAAAATTGATCTTTTAAAGTAAGTTAGAGAAGACTATCATAGAACTAAAAGAACTCCTTAGCAGGGACTGGAAATTTTGCATTTGCTCTCAACTTAAGAATATGGTCTGCAAATTGGGAAGTTTAGAAGAAAATGGTTGAGAAAATTGAAACCTAAAAAAAGTAAGCATCTAGATCCTAGTAATGATTTTAAGAGACTTGACTCAGCTTTTCTTCCTCTCCACCATCCTTCCTTCAAATAAATGGCAGGCTTATGGGGCTGATTTGTGGCTTCCCTTCTCCTTCTTTTTTATTTTATTTTATTTTATTTTAATTTTTTTTTTATCTGCAAAACATATGTATAGGTAATTCTTCAACATTAACCCTTACATAGCTTTCTGTTACAGATTTTTCCCCCCAACTCCCCATCCCTCCCCTAAATGGCAGGATATCCACTATGTTAATTATGTCAAAATACTTGGCAAATGGAATATATGTATATATATTTCCAAACTTACCATTGTTGTGCAAGAAAAATCGTATCTACACAAAAGACACATCAAATAAAGGAAACACAATGTAAGCAAATATCAATAAAGACTATGAGAATGTTATGTTGTGGTCCACATTTCACATACCTCTCTCTGGGTGTATATAGCTTTCTTCAGTGAACAATTGGAGGTGGTTTGAAACATTTCATTGTTGAAGAGAGCCATGTCCATCAGAATTGATCATCATATAGTATTGTTGTTTCCGTGTATAATGATCTCCTGGTTCTGCTCATTTCACTCAGCATCAGTTCATGCAAGTATCTCCAGGCCTCTCTGAAATCATCCAGCTGGTCATTTCTTACAGAGCAATAATATTCCATAACATTCATATACCATAATTTATTCAGCCATTCTCCAATTGAAAGGCATCTATTCAGTTTACAATTTCTAGGAACTACAGAAAGGGCTGCCACAAACATTCTTGCACATGGGGGGCCCTTTCCTTCCTTTATGATTTCTTTGGGATATAAGCCCAATAGAAACACTGCTAGGTCAAAGGGTATGCACAGTTTGATAACTTTTTGAGCATAACTCCAAATTGCTCTCCAGAATGGCTGTATCTGATCACAGCTCTAACAACAATGCATCAGTGTCCCAGCCCTCCCACATCCCCTCCAACATTCATTATTAAATTTTTCTGTCATTTTAGCCAATCTGACAGGTGTGTAGTGGTACCTCAGGGTTGTCTTGATTTGCATTTCTCTGATCAATAGTGATTAGGAGCACCTTTTCATATGACTACAAATACTTTTAATTTCCTCCTCTGAAAATTGTCTGTTCATATCCTTTGACCATTCATCAATTGGACAATGGCTTAAATTTCTATAAATATGAGACAATTCTCTATATATTTTAGAGATGAGGCCCAGAGAGATGGGTTCCCTTATCAGAACCGTTAAATGTAAAGATGATTTCCCAATTTATTGCTTCCCTCCTAATCTTGACTGCATTGGTTTTGTTTGTACAAAAACTTTTTAACTTAATATAGTCAAAGTTATCTATCTGGTTTTCAATTAAGAGTTCCACTTCTTCTTTGGATATAAATTTATTCCATCTCCATAACTATGAAAGGTAAACTATATTACGTTCCTCTAATTTACTTATAGTATCACTCTTTATATCCAGATCATGAATCCATTGAGATCTTATCTTGGTATGTGGTGTTAGATGTGGGTCAAGCCCTAATTTCTTCCACACTAGTTTCCAATTTTCCCAGCAGTTTTTGTCAAATAGTAAGTACTTAACTCAGAAGCTTGGGTCTTTGGGTTTATCAAAGACTAAATTGCTATAGTAATTGCTTAGTTTGTCTTGTGATTCTATCCTATTCCACTGATCGACTACTCTATTTCTTAGCCAGTACCAAATGGTTTTGATGACCGCTGCTTTGTAATGTAGTTTTAGATCTGGTACATCCAGTCTACTATCATCAGCCTTTTTTTTTTCATCAATTCTCTTGAAACTCTTGACCTTTTGTTCTTCCAAATGAATTTTGCTACTATTTTTTCTAGATCTGTAAGATAATTTCTTGGGAGTTTGATTGGTATGGCACTAAATAAGTAAATTAGTTTGGGTAGTATTGTCATTTTTATTATATTCGTTCCACCTACCCATGAGCATTTTAAGTTTTTTTCCAATTGACTAGGCCTGATTTTATTTTTGTGGAGAGTGTTTTGTAGTTTAGTTCATATACTTCCTGACTTTCCCTTGGCAGATAAATTCCCAAACATTGTATACTATCAACAGTTATTTTGAATAGAATTTCTTTTTGTATCTCTTGCTGCTGAACTTTATTGGTAATATATAAAAATGCTGATGATTTATGTGGATTTATTTTGTATCCTGCAACATTACAAAAGTTGTGAATTGTTTCTAGTAGTTTTTTAGTTGTCTTTAGGGTTCTCTATGAATATCATCATGTCATCTGCAAAGAGTGATAATTTGGTTTCCTCATTACCTACTCTCTTTCCATTAATCTCTTTTTCTTCTCTTACTGCCAAAGCTAACATTTCTAAGACAATATTAAATAATAATGGTGACAGTGGGCAGCCTTGTTTCACTCCTGATGTTATTGGGAATGGTTCTAGTTTGACGCCATTACATATGATCTTCCTGAATGTTTTAAGTAGATACCACTAATCATTTTAAGGAAAAGTACATTTATTCCTCTACTCTCCAGTGTTTTTAATAGGAATGGGTGTTGGATGTTATCAAAGGCTTTTTCTGCATCTATTGAGATAATCATATGTTTTTTATTAATTTGGTTATTAATATAATTGATTATGCTAATAGTTTTCCTAATATTGAACCAGCCCTGCATTCCTGGTATAAATCCTGCTTGGTCATGGTGTATTATCCTGGGGATAACTTTCTGTAATCTCATTGCTAAAATCTTATTTAAAATTTTTGCATCAATATTCATTAGGGAAATGGGTCTATAGTTTTCTTTTTCAGTTTTCTGCCTTCTTCTTTTAATAGGCAAAAAATGGCTTATTCACACAGTGTTAAGGTGAGTAAGTGATATTTGTGTCTTGTCTCTCCCAGATCCTGGACAGGGTCTGTCTGTTCATGTTACTTCTTCTTATTGGGTTTTAGAGTTCAGAGGGACCAACTATCTCTGGATTATTCCTTCATATCTTGTTTTCTTTTGATTATATGAATTAAATTATTTAATAGGAATTATATTAATAACTCCTTTTGCTGTTTCTCAACTGACATTAAGTTTGATAATACAAATGAAATGGAGGAATATCTACAAAAATGTAGATTGTCCAAGTTAACAGAAGAGGAAATAAATTATTTAAATAGCCCCATATTAGAAAAAGAAATAGAACAAGCTATTAACCAACTCCCTAAGAAAAAATCTCCAGGGCCAGATGGTTTTACATGTGAATTCTACCAAACATTCAAAGAACAATTAATTTCAATACTATACAAACTATTTGAAAATATAGGGATGGAAGGAATACTACCAAATTCCTTCTATGATACTGATATGGTGCTGATAGCTAAACCAGGTAGGGTGAAAACAGAGAAAGAAAAGTATGGACCAATTTCCCTAATGAATCTTGATGCAAAAATTTTAAATAAGATATTAGCAATGAGATTACAGAAAGTCATCCCCAGGATAGTATACTATGACCAAGTAGGATTTATCCCAGGAATGCAGGGCTGGTTCAATATTAGGAAAACTATCAGCATAATCAATTATATCAATAGCCAAACTAACAAAAACCATATAATTTTCTCAATAGATGCAGAAAAAGCATTTGATATAATCCAACACCCATTCCTATTAAAAACATTAGAAAGTATAGGAATAAATGGACTTTTCCTTAAAACCATCAGCAAGCATCGTATATAATGGAGACAAACTAGAACCATTTCCAATAAAATCAGGAGTGAAACAAGGCTGCCCACTGTCACTATTACTAATTAATATTGTCTTAGAAATATTAGCTTTGGCAGTAATAGAAGAAATTAGAATTAGAGTTGTCATGAGGAAACCAAGTTATCACTGTTTTAAGATGATATGATGGTATACTTAGAGAACCCAAGAGACTCAACTAAAAAAACTTTAGCAAAGTTACAGGATACAAAATAAATCTACATAAATCATCAGTATTTTTATATATTACCAACAAAGTTCAGCAGCAAGAGATACAAAAAGAAATTCTATTCAAAATACCTGGCTATTGTGTAAGATATTCAGGAATCTATCTGCCAAGGGAGAGTCAGGAACTATATGAACAAAACTAAAAACATTTTCCACATAAATAAAGGAAGACCTAATCAGTTTGAAAAATATCAAGTGCTCAATGGTAGGCTGAGCAATTATAATAAAAATGACAATACTACCTAAATTAATCTACTTATTTAGTGCCATACCAAATAAATTCCCAAGAAATTATTTTACAGATCTAGAAAAAAGAGTAGCAAAGTTCATTTGGAAGAACAAAAGGTCAAGAATTTCAAGGGAATTAATGAAAAAAAAAATCCTGATGAAGATGGCGTAACTATGCCACATAAAAAACTATATTATAAAGCAGTGGTCATCAAAACCATTTGGTACTGGCTAAGAAATAGAGTACTTGATCAGTGGAATAGGATAGCATCTCAGGACAAACTAGGTGATAACTATAGCAATCTACTGTTTGACAAACCCAAAGATCCAGCTTTTGGGATAAGAACTCACTCTTTGTCAAAAACTGCTGGGAAAATTAGAAAATAGTATGGAAGCAATTAGGGCTTGACCCACACCTAATACCACAAAACAAGATAAGATCTAAATGGGTTTATGATTTAGACATAGAGTGATTTTATAAACAAATTAGAAAAACATAGGATATATTACCTATAAAATCTGTGGAGAAGAAAAGACTTTGAGTCCAAAGAAGATTTGGAACTCTTAATCCAACACCAGATAAACAATTTTGCTTATATTAAGTTAAACAAAACTAATGTAGACAAGATTAGGAGGGAAGCAATAAATGGGGAAATCATTTTTACATTTAAGGGTTCTGATAAAGGCCTCATTTATAAAATATCTACAGAACTGACTCAAATTTATAAGAATTTAAGCCATTCTTCAATCGATAAATGGTCAAAGGATATGAAAAGACAATTTTAAGATGAAGAAATTGAAACTATTTCTAGTCATATGAAAAGGTGCTCCAAATCACTATTGATCAGAGAAGTGCAAATCAAGACAACCCTGAGGTACCACTACACACCTGTCAGATTGGCTACAAAGACAGGAAAAGATAATAATGAATATTGAAGGGGAAGTGGAAAACTGGGACACTGATATATTGTTGGTGGAATTGTGAATGGATACAACCATTGTGGAGAGCAATTTGGAACTATGCTCAAAAAGTTATCAAACTGTGCATACCCTTTGACCTAGCAGTGTTTCTACTGGGCCTATATCCCAAAGAGATCTTAAAGGAGGCAAAGGGACCCACATGTGCAAAAATGTTTGTGGCAGCCCTTTTTGTAGTGGCTAGAAACTGGAAACTGAATTATGGCCATCAATTGGAAAATGGCTGAATAAACTATGGTATATGAATGTCATGGAATATTATTATTCTGTAAGAAATGACCAGCAGGATGATTTCAGAGAGGCCTGGAGAGACTTGAATGAACTTATACTATGTGAAATGAGCAGAACCAGGAAATCATTATACACGGCAAGAAGACTATATGATGATTGATTCTGATGGACCTGGTTCTCTTCAACAATCAGTTCCAATTGTCCAGTGATAAAGAAAGCCATATATACCCAGGGAGGGGCTTGTGAGATCTGAATATGGACCACAATATAGAATTTTTATTCTCTCTATTGATGTTTGCTTGCATTTTGTTTTCCTTCTCAGGTTTTTTTTTTTTTCTTGTAGATACGATTTTTCTTGTACAGTAAGATAACTAAAAATATGTATACATATATTTGATTAGTGATATATTTTAAAATAATTAACATGTTACTACCTGTCTTCTGGGAAGAGGTGCCGGGAAGGAAAGAAAAATTTGGAACAACATGCTTTGCAAGGGTTAATGTTGAGAAATTACCCATATGTATGTTTTGCAAATAAAAAGCTTTAATAAAAAATAAAATTAACCTGCTCCTCATTTCTTACATCAATTTTCATTGAATTCTAAAATATTTCCAAGGGCTAGGAATTATTGCACTTGAAATATTTACCCTACAACCATTTATCTCTTTCTCTTGCCAATTACCATGCTTCAAGTTTGGATGGTATTAACTTTGTAAAGAAAAAGCGTTGTGCGAATATTCTATCTATTTCCTTCCATTCCAGAAAATGTGTTTATCCCTCATCTTTTCTGCTATCCACTTCACTTTTATGTCTTACACGTATAGAACCCTAAAATATCATACAACTATAGAGCTATCCCTAGCCTTGCATGTCTTAGTGTCTGAAAGAATTACTAAAATTACCCATCTGAACTTCAAAGCCTCTTCATCAGAGCACAGTAATGTAGTTTTCACCAACTAAATTGCCCTCCCTTTGAATGTAATATGGTTCCTATGAAGACGTTTCCTGACTAGTAATTACAGTCAGAATAATCAGCAATCTCTAAGTTTTGGTGTTATGATATATCTTCTCCTGTTATATCCTGATTAGGATCTTTAAGGACAAAGCTATCCTCAGGGCTCAAATGAAATCCCTCTTTAAGTTGATATATGTCCTCCAAATCTGTGATAATAACAGTTAATATTTATGTGGCACTTTAAAACTCACAAAGCTTTTCCAACTCTGAACAACCCTAAGGTCATAGACTTCTCTAGAGAGGTAGTAAGCCTTGGAGTTGGAACAAATTATGTTTAAATACTATTTCTAAGAAACTATTTAATCATAGAAAATCATAACCCCCTTAGTTCCCCAGATTTACTCATTTGGACTATAAAACACTAAAAGTAACTGATATGCATCAATGGAAAGCATTGGCACATTGTGATTTCTATAGATGAATAATAACACAAGTTTGGACCAAACAAAAACTTATGAATTATGTAAGGTAAATATTATGTCTAGGGACTAAATTCGTAACTTTATTTATACTGGGAATTACAGTATGGGGGAAATCCAACTTTTAATTTAAATGATTTGCCATGATTATACATCTAGTGTATGTCAGAAAGCTTAACATCTAGATCATCCTGGCTTTGAAGTTACCTCTTTATCTTCTAAACCATACTACTTCTCAGTAATGCAAATATCACTCTCCATTTACATATGACAAAATGGAGGCTTTAATAATTAAAGGATTTTCCATAAACACACATGCCCAGAAAATAGAGGAGTTATTACTTAAATCTAAAAGTTCAATCATATCCAGTATTGTTGATCTTTCCAGTATAACAGCCCCATTTCCCCATGCATATCCTCTTGGTTGATTATTTTTTATTATTCCCACTTTAGACCTCAATTCTATTTCCTCTAGGTTGATCACTTCCCATTCCTTAAATGTGAAAACAGTTAGGTATCTACTTAGAGAGATACAAACACCATTAAAGTTTTATCACCTTTAGAATTACTGTTTTAGTCTATATTACAAAAGGAAATCTTTCCATCTGTTTTTTTTTTTTTTTAATCAGGGAAGTTGTTTCATAGCTACAGCTATTATGAATCAATTATTTCATTGGTATTGACTAGGAACTGAGATATCAACCTTGGTTTATAGAAAGATTCCATTATTTGAAATATGTGGGATAAAGAGATCTTTATGAAGTATATTGGTTTCCCCTATATTTTCATGAAAACAATATATTATCACTTATGTTCTACAATGAGTCTCAATTTGCTCTTGCAATCATGCAATGACTATAGTTAATGTGGTGTTTCTTTCAGCTATATTACCAGCAAAACAATTTATGTTGGGGTAGGTGGGAGGAGGTATTGTTGATATGGCCATGTGATGAGGTTCAAGAGAGCAAAGAAGAAGCACAAAGTTTGTGAAGAACTACAATGAGGTATTCTCCCTGCCAAAAACTAATTTTATTAATTAGTAAAGATCTTGGGCAAAACTGATATAAAATTTTGTGCCATCCTTTGGGAAGGAGCCATTTTTATAGACAGAAGGGAGGAAGAGAAACCAAAAAAGTGGGAGAGATAAGAGATGTTTTGAAAAACAGTTGGGGAGATGTTTTGTTTGAAAGGGAAGTTCCAGGAGGAGCTAAGGAGAATGCTTGAAGGACAAAATCAAGAAGGAGTAGGAAAGAATGTTTGAAGGATAAGATCAAGGAGGAGTTAGATACTTCATGGATAAGAACAAAGTCAGGGAAGAGCTGAAAAAATATCTGAAGGACAAAATCTGAGAAGATTTGGAAAAATAAATTTAGGGGAGATTTGGGGAAATGATCTCATCATAGATTAAGGAATTTTGGTCTTAGGGGAAAGAAAGCTGGCTTGAGTTCTCATAGTGTTATTTCTACCTGTGAAGAATTTCAATTCTTTATTATGTTAATGGAAGTTTATTATGCTGATGCTATTAGATTTTCCATCCATATTAAGTATTTAATATGAGAATAAAGCAAGATACTCTTTAACATCTTGCTTTCCTGTTTGATCATCCAAGAAAGATTGACAAAGTTGGGAGACTTTATGGTATTGCTTCTACGCCTGTGCAGTAGAGGGAATTTTATTTTTATGCAGGTAGTTAAATACATTGTATGCCATACTATAATATACTAAATATAGTATACTCTAATATGCTGAATATTATACTATACTATAATACCTAAAATTAAGTGAAAGGCTTGTAAGATTCCAAGTAGTTAGAGATTTACAATTAGGTTAACAGGGAAAATTTGCCTTTAGAAAAGTAATCTTACCACTTAATACCTGGTGTTTTTTTTTTTCCATATTATATACTTAGAATATAAAGATATATTGTGTCCATCTATATTATTGTAATTAAAAATATATTACCTAATAAATACTATTGCAAATATAACTGATATTATAACATTATATGTTATAAAATTTTATAGTATAATATAGTATAATATAGTAAAGTGGGGAACATCTAGCTTATTTGGATAAAGCACTCCACTTGAAAGGAGGGGAATTTGAATTCAAATCCGGTCTTGCTCTGTGACTCTTGGAAAGTCACTTAACCTTGACTTGCCTTAGTTTCCTCATCTATAAAATGAAGCAGAGAAGAAAATTTCAAACCATTCCAGTATCTCTGCTAAGAAAACCTTGTAGACAAATACATGACTGAAAAATAACAACAGTATGACATAGCACAGTATATAGCACAGCATACTATAGCATATAATAATAGCAGATTTTGGAATAATATAATATAGTATAGCAAAGCATAGCATAATATGGTACATAATATAGTAATAGTATAATTAAATGAAGTGTAATATAGTATAGCCTAGCATAGTATAGTATATAGTAATAACATATTTTAGTATAGTATGAGATAGTTTAGCAAAGCTTAGCATAGCATAATATAATATATAGTATAGTAATAGTTTATTATATTATAATAAAGTATAGAATAGCATAGAACAGTATATAATATAGTAAAAGTACAGTTTAGCACACTAGAATATAGTGTAACAAAGCATAGTATGCTATAGTATATAATATAGTAATAATATAGTTTAGTATAGTATGATATAGTATACATTATGACCATTCCCTGAAAGATTCAAAAGTAGGCTTGATATTTACATTTTCCAAATTATAATTAAATTTCAAGGGCCTTTGATTCACCCATATTAGTTCACACTTTAAACTTCTCAATGTTAAATTCCTTTATTTATACCTGTACATATCACTCAGGCTATTTCAAAGGAGCTATGCATGTGCACCTGACGTTATTGAGGGATTTACTTACTGAATTTAAATTGAAAACTTTATAATTTCCTTTTGACCAGTGGTTTGACCCCTTTTTGTTGTGGGTTGAGAGCTCTGAAAGCAGCTGCTGTAACTGCTGAGTCAGAGTTTTCCCCAGGCCTACTTCTAGTTTTCTGGGCCTGGGTCTTTGTCTAGGCTTCATCTGTACTGATATGATCTGCAGGGAACTGTGTTCCACTCTCACTCACTCACTCACAAAAGACTTCACTAAGTTATCTTTGCCTGGAAAATTATTTTACCTCCTCCTTTTGTGGGTTCTACTGATTCAAAAATAGTATTTAAAGAGGCTTTGGAAGGAATTCTGGCAAGTTTCTGTCTTTTATCTGTCAATTTTGGCCCCAACTTCTTCTCCTTCCTAGCAACAGTCATTAATGAACCTTGATAAGTACTCTCTCTTAGCCGTGATATACCCATTGAATTGGGTGTTCTATAAATTCATCATCCTATAACAAAATTCCTATTATTTCATCTATTTGTGGCTTTGACACTATACTTCTGAGTAATGACTACTTTTTAAATAAAAGGTTGCATTTAAGAAGATCACTTATATTTTGTGGTAAATGAACAACATCACTTTTTTGATGTAGCTTTTGATGCAAATAAGTACATATTTTGTATACTAAATATCTCTCAATATCTTGCCAATGTAATGGTAAATCTCCATATTTTAAATGTTGTTTTAGTAATTATACTTGTTCTATAACTATATTTAAATATATTGTGAGGTTTACAAAAATACATTTTTAAAGTGTTTTTTTTTTCTTTTTTGCAATTCCCTTTATTCATTTATTAATTATTTTTAACACACATCCTTATCATTACCTATCAGGATCCCCTGGAGATTCATATTTACCTTCCCATTTCCCAGGGCTGAACTCCATAATACTCTAGCTTCCATCCTGTTATCTTCAGGTCTAGATCCTTAGAGACTTCATTTCATCATCAGCTTCATGCCAAACTCTTTTATTAATCCTGATCGCATCTTTCTGGGATAGTAAGTAAACTAATGGAGAAGAGCAAAATGTAAAAAATCACAAACCAAACATCTCACACTGTGCCAAATAGAAGCATAGTACTGAACAAAAATGTGAATAAAACTAAGCAGCACTAATGATTCTTTCCTGTATCCCCCCATCATCTCTATCCTTTAATAATCCATTACCATTTCAAAGACCTTCTAATTGAATGTGATCTTTATGATGTGCTGTCATTTTATGATGCACAGGCACCTGTAATTGATAAAAGGAATATATACATTATATATGTATATTATATATATAATACACATATATATGGGTGTGTAAGTGTATATGTGTGTGTATACATATATACATGTATATGTATATATGTATACCAACAGTATTAATCCTTCCTGATGAATCAAAGTTTTAGCTAATCATGGTCATGATCATTTCCATCCATCTTAAAATCCACTTTCCTGAAAGATTAATACTGGCATCTTACCTGCACTGACATTACAAGTGGTTCCCAGCTGCAACTGAAGTATGTATTTTACCTTTGAAGAGAACATCTCATTTAATATACTATCTATGAGGTGTCTCCAGCAGCAATAACTTGAAATTACTGCCCATAATTTTCTTTGACCTTAAAAGTTGAAAACAGAGATGTCAGAGCAACAGAAGTTTTGGCTTTTTTTTTTTTTTTCTGCCTGTACTTTTCCAAAGGATAGTATGTAATGCTCTTGCCATTGTTTGGCACAGTAGCAATCGGCTATCAATTTTTTTTTTCTTTTAAAGAACCAAGTGTTACTTTCTATAGTTTTCTCCATCAGGATAAGTTATAGAGAAAATTTCTGGGTAATTACTTTATGCCCAGAAGGCTGATATAATAAGAAAACAGATAACATTCCTGACTTGTTCTAAGAGTTGCAGAATACTTTAAACACTAAAACTTGATGGTTTATTTGAATGAAATAAAAGTCCCTGAATGAAATGGCCAAAAATAATTAAATATGCATTTTAAAAGGTTTGCAGAATTTAAACTAATTAATTGAGGTATAATATATTATTGTAATATTTCAAAACATAGTGGGGGAACCCATTATAAATAGAATATAATTAATGAAAATACCTTTATTGAAACATTAAAAAAATTCCTTCAAGAGAGAAACAAAAATATGTAATTATATATTATAGAGTTTATTCCTCATATTAATCATAACTTGATTCTACATATTCCTTCTATAATGGCTTTAAAACATATGTTGCTATGTTCTATGGAGGAGAAAAAAACAAATAATATGTGTATACATATATATGCATATATATGTGCATGTGTATACATATATATGCATATATATGTGCATGTATATATGTATACCTGCAAAAACATTTGTGTGTTTGAATCTGCAATTTCACCAAACAGTTTAATTAAAATATTTAATTCTCAGTGTGGAAAGTTAGACTTTGAATCCAAGTATCTCCCACTCCAAGGCCAAACCTTTATCACTATGGCATGATATTCCTATAGACATATTCTACTTTTAAAGGACAGTTTTGAATATTAAAATATTTAATCATATATATTCAATATTATCATTTAAATTAGAGACAGAAGTAATACTTTGGACTTAGTGGATGGATTCTGTGCAGTAGCAAAAAAAATGCTCAGGAATAAAAACTTTGGCATTTAGGTACTTGTATTTAATATCCTCATCTATGGATAATTTGATAGAATGACTGGATTTTTAGGACAAGGGAGTGAATAGAAAAAGACCTTTTATATCTATGTTCAAGATATTAGAATATGAGTTATTCAAGATCAATTCATAATAGGTGTTTCATAGAGGACAATTTTTTGGGAGGTCAAGCATCAATTCTAATTTCCATACGATGGTCATTGAACTGAAGAAGTCCTTAGCACTGAAGTCCAATTTTGGTTAAACAAACAAACAAAAAGAAACAATATGAGAAACTCAGTAAATAAAACCTCCTTCATTCTACATTCCCTTACTAGCTTGAGCTGCCTGATAAGCAATAGTCATATTGATCTATTATAATTTGAATAACTTACCCTAATATTAAAGCATTATTTAAAAAGAGTAACAGTATTGTTCCTTGGAATCTACTTCTTATTTTCCCATTAATTTTCTGTGTGATCCTGAGCAAGTCATTTAATATTTTTTTTCAGCTTAGTTATTTCATTTATGAGCTGAGAAGCAGATTGGATGAATTTTAAGTTTACTGCCCAACTCTAATATTATTCTATTAGATTGTAGAATATCTAGATTTGCATCATAGAGATGAGTCAAATTCTCCCTTGCATTTTAACTCCAAAGGAAATTTTGATGATATACATTAATGATGGTGTTTTTTCTTCAGTATGACATATATCTATCTATCTATATCTATATATGTCTATATATCTATATATCTATATATTCTTTTTCTGGAGTCATTTTTAGTTGAACTTAATGAACACCTTATTCCAGAGTAATATTCCAAAATCATAATGATCTAATCATAATGATCCAATTATGATCTAAAATATCCAATTATGATCCAAAATCATATGTATACATACATTCATGTACACATATACATATATGTACACACATATAGGCATATAACTTAAAATGCATGATTTTTATTTAATAAAATATCCCAAAATTTTAATATAAATTCAAATTTCCATAAAACAGAAAAAAATAGCTTTAATTCTCCCTCTGAGTAGAAAATATTAATTGTGATTATAATAGTAGTATATACATATACATACATATATACAATCTTTAAAGTGTGTAATTTATGTATATTTTCTTGTTATATATACCTAATAATACTAAAAAGTTTTTATTATTATCCTGATTTTCCAGGCAACAAAATTGAAATTGAGAAAGTTCAAGTACATTGCTTAGGATGACACAGCTAAACAATTATCTTAGCTAGAATTTGAACTCAGGTCTTTCTAGTTTATTTCCCACAATGATTAGGAACAATAATTTTTAATATACTTTGACATATAATTCATAAGTGGACTACTCATTCATCATATTGTATTTAATAGCATGACAAATCTAGAACTCAACAAAAGGAATAACAGTGAAAGAATTCTATGTTGGTCCCTGACTGTATTAGCATAATGCACTGAGAAAAGTTTGTTTTATTTTTTAAAATATTGAAAATGCTGCCTTTTTGTATGATATGATTGAAAGTTGATTTCAACTATATTAATTTTTTTTCATTCTGTTGCTAGCATTTTTGTATTAGTTATTATAAAGTAATCAACATAAATTAATTTTAGCTAACTTATTGCAAAGCTGGACTCAACACAACTAAATAGTAGTAATAATGATTTTAAGAGATAGAAAAAACCTTTGATGTTATTGATAAATCCTATATCCTAATTTTGAAGCATTTCTTTTGCTTCCATAATAAACAGCAACAAAGGAAAAAAAAGAAGAAAAGATTCTTTTTCATCTCTTGGCAATGTTAAAGGAGAAGGTTTTCACAGGCTATTTGTCATAAGTCAAGCTTTCTTATTTTACATTCAAAAACATCCTCTCCAATAGCAGTCCTCAGCATTGGATTCATAGACTCCATTGGAGTAAAAGCATGAATTTCAGGGGTTTTTTCGACATAGATGAGGAAATTTTATTTCTTTATTTCAATAAAATTAATTTCCCTTACAATTTGATATAGCTTATTTTATACATTTAAATATGTTTTTGGTTTTGGTTTTGTTTTGTTTGTTTTTTGTTTTTGCTTTTTGGCGTGACGATGCCATAGGCTTCATCAGGTTTCCAAAATTATCCATGAAATTTAAAACATCAAGAACTTTAAGAATCTCTAATATGACACTTAGGATTAGGAATAAATTGTCAAGATTTGTATCTACAAAGGTAGATAGCTAGATGCTAGCTAATTAGTTAAATGTACTTAGAGATTGATATTTTTTTTTTTCTTGAGTCATTTTATAGTTGATTTTAATGATCATGCAATCTCTATCCTCATACTGCCCATGTGGGACATATGCTAGTTTCATGAATCATAGGATCACAAATTTTGGTATCTTTAAAGTAGTTGTATATAAAACATGTTAAAAAAACAAAGAGAGGGAAGGAAGGAAAGAATGAAGGAAAAAAGGAAGGAAGGAAGAAAAAAGGAAGGAAGAAAGGAAGGAAAGATGAAAGGATGGATAGATGGAGTCAAGGAAAAAGAGATGATGATGTATTCACAAGTAGTACATTTACTTATTTAGATCATAGATGATTTAAGTTAATTTCATAATTGTACATGAAGAAGACATGAGTTTTCCAATACTACATCAATAAAGTACATTGATTTGATTGAAACTTTTCCCCCCTGAGGCAATTAGGGTTAAGTGACTTACCCACAGTCACACAGCTAGGAAATGGTAAGTGTCTTTGAGGCCACTTTTGAACTCAGGTCCTGCTGACTTCAGGGCTGGTGCTCCATCCACTGAGCCACCTAGCTGCTCCTGGATGAAATTTTTAAAAGAATTGTTTTTTTTTTTTTTTCCAATACTTGAATTTAAAATTGTTACAGCCATCTCATTATACTTTGTACCCTGCATTTATATGTCATTTAAATAATTATACTTTAAATTTCTGAAAAATAAATTCTTCATATATTTGCATACATAAAACCTGAATTGTTACCACAATCATCATTACATTTATGAACAAGACTTCCAAGTACATAGGAACTTAATTGACACTCCAAAAATAATATGAGAAATCAAAATTTGAACTCATTTTTCTTTTTTTCATTTGTGTTTCAGTAAAGTCATATAATAAGACCCACTATTTTCCTTCTCCAGGATATTTTTTCTTTTACTTGGTAAAATGATCATTTATTTTTACTGAGACTATCTACTGATGCATTTAAATGAATAACCCTGAGATTATTTTACTTCACAGATTTCACCTCCAAAATCTGTTCTAAACATCACCAATTTATCATAATATATTTTAAGAATCTGTAATCTTCAGGTCTGACTTGAGGAGTATCAAATATATTAAGTATCATTGCTTATATCCTCTCAATCACTGTGCAACTTGAGTGTGAATGCTTCTTTTTTCAGTAGTGATCCTGCGTAGGTAAGTAGTGAGATAAGTGCTTAATAATATGGAGTAAAAATCAGAGAACAAAAATAAAAACCAATAATATATTTAAGGTAACTCCACATGAAAGTATTATGCCTGTCATTATTATGAATGCTTCATTATTTAAATCATTGCTGAACTCTGAATTACAGACATCCAAATTACATAAATGAACAGTTTTCTTATATAGTTTGCAAGAAGACATTGTCATTAGACTAGAAAATATAGGGGGAGATGAATTGCTAATTTATCTTCTTTTATACTACTAGAATTTCAGTGTGGCCTACAATAGTAGGAATTAGGAATAATAGGAAGATGTGTTCTTAATTCTACTATACTCCTTTTTTTCCTCAGTAATATCTGATTTATACAGTTATCATGGTGGGATCATTTATGCTTGGATTACTGTCTATATTTATTAAAATTCTTCACTTAAAGATGTCACAAATGCCTATTTACTTAACAATACAGCTGTTTCATTATAGAATTTCAAGATGAACATGATCTTAAGAACATCTTCTGTAAACATCATTATTATATTTATTATCTTTTTTATATAAAATGCAATTGATTAACTAATGTGTCAGTGTCATATAGCTAACTTATGTTGTATTTGGATGGGCATCCCAGATAAGAATAAAAAGAGGATATAGACAAAAAATATGAAGACTAAGGAGAGAAGAAAAGAAAACAACAGTTCATTAGGATAGTGATAATAAAAGGTGCAGCAACTTAGAGAGAATATAAGCATTCAATTCAACTACATTTTAAGTTTGCTGTTTTGTAATCACTTTAATAAGTAATAAAACAGAGATTGTTTCTGCTTATAAGAACTGAGAGGAAAAGAATTATGGGAGCCAAATCTTTATTTAACAATAACAAACCATAACCAATATCATATAAATTGGACAGTCCTAATTTGGAGGTTATGGGTCTCCAAAAATTCCTCCCATGATTAAGTAATACATGAAAAGATACAAAGGCAAAATTGGTTTATTCATTACTATCCCTGGGTGATTTTTATTCATGTTATATTATACAATGTCTCATAATAAACTTTTTGAAAAGTTATATCTGTAATTCATGTGAACTCCTCATAAGAGTATTCCTGTCCAAATGCAGATCAAAACCTCATCTCAAATCTAATTTCTTAGACAATTGAAAGCGAGTAGAGGTGGTAGTGATTCTGAGAAGCTAAGTGACTTACTCAGGATTACTTGGCCGTTTGTATTAGAAGTAGAAATTGAACCCAGGTTTTTCTGATTCCAAGGTTAGCTCTTTATCCATTATATAATTGATACATCTCATCATAAATATTACCTATTGATATGCCCATAAATTTTTCTAAAATGTATTCCTTGTATGAATATTGTAACTGCTGATGAAAGAAATAAAATTTGCATCAAAAGTATAGAAAACTAGATGGAGACAGCATATTGCATCATATATCAAGACTAATTTAAAATAACTACATACATAAAGTATGATACTAATAATATGTGAGGAGAATAAGGAATATTTTACTTGTCAGATGTAATGAAAAGGGAAGAATTTATGACCAAATCTGAGGTAGAGAACATTATGAGGTTGTGAAAGTTTAAGGAGATACCTTTTCCAAAGTGAAGGCCAGGGAGCAGGTTGTGCTGTGATATTGATATAATAACAATCCTTTGTACTCACCCTCTGGCAAATGCTGTTATGATTTTATATATGTGCAATGACTTAGATTTATTGGAGTTTCTCTATTTCCCAGGAATCTGAGGGCCAGAAGCAGAAAAAATGCTGCAGCAAAAAGCAATCGATCACATCTGGCACTTCGAAATATCCTCTAGCTTGTAACCACAAAGTGAACTGAACCAGGAGCTGGACTCTTGGTCACTCTATGCTAAATCTGGTTCTGTGCCCCACTGAATGATTATAAGGCTCAGGGACCTTAAAGACTTAGGACAATCAAACTTCTCAACAATTATGATAACTTAGAATCTATTCCCACAGAATCCAAGAATGCCCATTTTTTCACCCCCCAAAAAAAATTCAAGCATGGCAATTATTTACTCAAGACCTAAGAATGACTATGCAGGGTTCTGTCTTTTTGTCATTTAGAAATGCTACCCCTGCCACAAACAAAAAGTTAACCTTTTGAGGAGGGCTTTGGTTTGCAAAACATTTTATTTATTCTAAAATTAAACTTCTGCTTTGATTCCTGACATTTCTATCTCTAGCCTACTTTGTTCAGCTTTGGCCACCCACAGGTTCTTAGAGACCATTTCTGGTCCAGTTGAACCAATGTAAAATAGATAATTTTGATTATATTAATTTAAAACCAAAGTTTTACACAAACAAAATTAATGCAATGAACTAATGAAAGAAAGCAGAAAACTGGAAAACTTTTTTTTAGAAAGTGCCTTTGATAAAGGCCTAATTTCATATATATATATATATATATATATATATATATATGGTGAGAGAGAGAGAGAGAGACAGAGAGAGACAGAGAGAGAGAAAATGTCCACTGACACTTTTAAGATGAAGAAATCAAAACTGTGTGTTGTCATATAAAATGGCCTAATTCATTATAATTAGAGAAATGCAAATTAAAACAAAATTGAGGTAGCACCTCAGGCTTAGCAAATAGGCTGATATGCTGAAACAGGAAATAATAAATATTGGAGGGAAATTTTGAACACTAAGATATTGTTGATGTAATTGTGAATTGATCCAACCATTCTGGAGAGTAATTTGGAACTATACTCACAGAGCTTTAAAAACTGCTTGTTCACTAATGCTAGTACTGCACTTGTTTCATTTTTCTTCTATGTTCATAACTGGGGAAATATTTTCATGTTCTGCTGAAGCATTAGTGGTTTCCAAATGCATATAGTGGTTTATGGTAGTTTTAAGCTTCATGGAACCCTCAGGTTCCCTTTGGATGCTGGGCACTGGGTCTCTCATTTATCTTGGGCAGAGCCAAAAGAGCTATTATGTCTTCTCCTGTTGCTCTTACAGAACAGTGAAGCCAAATTGCCTTCAGGCCTTTTGAAGGTAGCAAATATTCTCGAATTTTTAAGACTATCAGTAAGTCAAAACACATACATGTCTTGAACTTAGAGGCTTTTTTTTTTTAAATTTTTCCTGCTTGATGTCCGGGAAACTTGGGTTGGCACATATTCAGTATCTTGTATGTCCTTAGATGTAGGCACAAGTAGTCTGTGGTAAGATGGGCAGTTCCTCATAATTAACACAAAGTGGTTATGTGGTCATTAATTTGAGGAAATAATGGTGATTTAGACTAGACATTTTGCTCAAATCCCAAGAATTACGTTGCCAAAAGCTATTTTGTCTTAGAATGGGTGAAATACAGGCTTTTTCAAAAGCTTTAACATAAAGAAAAGGTGAACATTTACAATGCAAACTTATGGAATTGTAAATGATTACTCTTCCAAGAAAACTATTTACATGTAAACAAAAGGGACAGTAATAAACCATATGTTTCTTCTATTTGTTAAATTGTCTTTTACAATTGGAGTTACACTTTGTAGTCTTAGTAAAAATAAAAACTAAGAACAATCACAGAAGTAGCAATGGATTAATTTGTTATTTAACTCCTTAAAAATCAATGCTGAAGTCACTTGAAAACTATAAAAAGAGTCAGGATGAGTCACTGAATAATGTCCAAAAAGGCCAAAAAGGGCAAATATGGTCATTGTGCTCTTTGCTTCTTATTTCTTCTCCAAAAAGCAATTTCCCCCTATTGTAGAGAAGCAAGAATGGATGCTGATTCTTACAACTTTTGAAGAATTATGTAATTCTTATTCAAGGCATTAGACAATTGTACTTTGGGCAGAGAATAAATTTTAGATGTCTCAAAAATTAAAGTTGCACATCACTAGTACATTATGGAACCATATCAGACATAATTTATTTTGGAAATATTTAAAATATTTCTTCTTTCTCCAAGTAGTCTTTAGTTTGTTTCAATAATATATGACTTTTCCCCTAACTTTATTGATCTTCACCTGAATGGTTTTCAGTTTTCCTCTTCTTATCCTTAAATTTCCAAAAATGTGTAAATCTTCTCAATATAGAATAATGCAGAACAAAACTCACTCCTCCTTCCCCTTGCATGAATCACTTTATAGGTTCTAGCACACATACATGTATATATGTTTACATATACATATATGCATGTATATGCTTATGTGTGTATATATGTATTCACATGCATACATGTACATGTATATAAATTTCAAAACCATATGCCGGTTATTTATCTTACA
>JAJPUD010017680.1:0-11336 GCA_023553655.1 Myrmecobius fasciatus
AGGAGGCCCCAGGACAGAGACCGCCCCAAACCCCACCTCGGGATTAGAGGAGGCCTGGGGGTGGGGGGGGACGGGGGCGGAGCCACAAGAGGCCCGGGTCACGGGGTGGGGGTGGGGGGAATGGAGGGGTGGGGTGGGGGGGCTTGGGGGGGGGGCAGAGCCACAGGAGGCCCGGGTCCCGGAGCTCCTGCATGCCTGCCATGTTCCGCGGATGGCTGCCCTGGACGGCGCAGCCTTGCCCGGGAGCCCCCGCAGCGAGTCCTTCGGAGGCCAGGGCCTCCCTGCCTCTTGGCAGACCCTTTCATTGTCTCCCTGGTTGGGGGCCTGGCCTTCGATCGCTCTCCCCCCCCCCAGCGGGCAGGCCGAATGACGCCCCCCCTCTCCTGCAGCGGTCAGCGGCTACTTCGGGGGCAGCTGCGTCCCGGGAGCCGGGGAGACGGGCTACGCGGACTCCCTGTGCCGGCTCTGCAGGGGGGACGCTGCCGGGGAGGGAAGGTGCGCCAAGAGCCCCCTGGAGAGATACTACGACTACAGCGGGGCCTTCAGGTAGGCGGGCGGGCCGGAGTGGGATGGGGGGGGGGCCGGGGGCGGCAGCGTGCACCAGCGCATGAGTGGGGGCAGCCTCCCCATCTGGCGCCACATCAGCTTCTGAGCCCAGTTCGGTTGGCTGGGGCGCCTCTGACCCCGGTGCCAGGGAGGTGGAGGCCGGGGCCGGAGGCAGTCCCACTTTCTGGGCACTGTCGCCTTGGGCAGGTCACGGAGCCCCAAGTTAGAGGGACATGTGGCTCGATGGCCCCGTTTCCTCTGCTTCAGGAAGGGGTTGGGGCGTTTCTGCCGGGCCCTGCCCACCACAGCTGTCCCGAGGCCGCCCTTCCAGAGGGATGGGTGCTGAGAAGGCCTGAGCTGCCCCGGGTCCCAGAGAACTTTCTGGGGGGGGGGGGCATGGCCACGTGTGCCCCCGCCCTGGGATGACGAGTGTCCACCTGGGTCCCCGCGGTCACCGGGCTTTCTGCTGGACTTGTCAACCCCAAGTGTGAGACCGCGGTTCAGGCCGGGGCACCGTGTCCCACCGACAGGCCGGGGTAGCCTGGGCCGCCAAGGGGGGCTGGCTGTTGTCCCGGGCACCTCCTTCCCGGCCGGGCGGCTTCCGGAACCTGAGGAGCTCCCTGGCTCTTCGCTGCCCTTGGGGGCAACGTTACATGACCCAGGGGCCCCTCGAGTCCGGCTGTTCTGGAAGTAGCCGGGCCTGAGGCCGTCCCCCAGGACTAGCATCGACCCCCCCTGGACTAGCACGGCCCGGCCTTTTCCACAGAAGACAGCAACAGAGGTGGGCTAGTAAACCACACTGCCAGAGAGTCCTGCTAGACCAGGTTAGAGACCCTGGCGGCAGGGCAAAGCAGGTCCTGGAAGAGACTGGGCTAGCCCTTTGGAACCACTCCTTCCTCCCGGACGCCCGCTCACCACCCCTTCCGGGCGCTGGCTGCGCCCCGTTCTGCTTCCTGGACTTTGTGGCCGTTCCAGGCGGCCGGCGGGCACGCTGCTCAGGAACCCGAGGGCGGGCTCTGGGCTCTGAGCTCCGGCTCTCCTTCCCTGCCCAGGTGCCTGGCAGACGGGGCCGGAGACGTGGCCTTTGTGAAACACAGCACGGTGCTGGAGAACACAGACGGTGGGTGAGCGGTGGCAGGGAGCCAGGGGGCGCGGGGAGGGGAGCCAGGTCTGGTGCCCTCGGTGAAGCAGGGGGTCCCGGGGGCCTGCGCCCCAGCCCTGGCTTTTTTCTCACGGGTCTCTGGGGGGGAGGACTCCTTGGGTCCCAACTCGGGGAGGGTAAAGTGGGGATCACGGGGCCTGAGGCCTGCTCTGGCCCTGGGCGTTCTTCTTGGGCTCCTGCCTCCGGACCGGGGCACCCAGGAGGTAGCCAGCTCAATGAGCACATATTGGGTGCCAGGCGCCGTCCTGGGCATCGAGACGTAAGATGCAAACCGGCCGCTTCTCTGGGCCCTGATGTTGAATGTGGCGGGCTGGGGGCAGCGGGCTGGGGGGGGGGGCGCCAGGGGCCTCTCCCCTCCCCTTCCCCATTGTGGGTTGTCGGTGGGCACGCTGTATGGGGTCTCTGGGGTCTCTGGGCTTGGGGGGACAGCTTACACGCTGCCCGTCGTGGGAGATGGTGGGGGGCTCAGCACGCGGGTGATTGGGGGGGGGCTCAGCATGCGGGTGATTTGGGGGGCTCAGCACGATCGGGGGCGGCTCATGGTCTGGGCGGGCCCTTTGGCTGAGGCCAAACTGTTGCCCACCTACCTGAGGAGAGACCCCCTGGGGGGCTGCTGCAGAGGTCCAGGGCGGCGGAAAGGGGATGGCAGAGAGGCCAAATGGGCAACCGAGGAGCCGGGAGGGAGGAGGGAGAGGGAGGAGCCCCAGAGCACTCTGAAGATGGAGTCTGGCTGGCCCAGGGCGGGGCAGAGAAAAGGGGGGGGAGGAGCCGGTGGGTGCATTTCTGCGCTGTCAGTGTGGGGTACCTGGCTGACAACAGAGACGGGCTGGGGTGAAACGGGGCCGAGAGAGAGGTCAGGGCTGCAGAGTGAGGCATAGGAGTGGTGCTGAAATCCATGGGCCCCAGGAGGGAGGAGGGGAAGGAGAAATCCAGCACAGATGCTGGGGGGAGGCAGGTGAGGGGGGCAGCAGTCAGCCAGTGAGCATTTATTAAGCACTCACTGTATGCTCGGCACTGTGAGCCAGGTGAGAGATGGCACAAAAACATGGGGCAGGTGGAGACTCCAGGACTGGGAAAAGACCAATAAGAGAGCCCGGAGACCCCAGTTTGGGCTGTTGTCCAGTGGTTAGAGTCAGGAGGACCTGAGTTCAAATCCAGCCCCAGACCCTTCCTAGCTGGGTGACCCCACCTGCCAGTTTCCTCATCTGTGAGTTGGACACGGCCGACCTCTCTCCCAAATGGGGTGAGGGAGAGAACTGAACGACAGCAAGGGAGTCAGAAGCCGGATTGTGAAGGATTGTGAGCGAGAGGAGAAGAGACGCGGGCAAGTGTAGACACTTCTGTCCCGGTCGGCCTGAGAAAAGGAAGGAGTGGCTTCTGGAAAGGCGTGGCCTGGGGGGGACCGAGGGGCACTCCGTCCTCAGCTGAGCGAGAAGGGGAGGCGGGTTTGTGCAGGTGGAAGGTCTCAGAAGAGAGGAGTGAAAGGACCACCCCGTGAGAGAAGGGCCCCAGGAAGATGAGGAACATACATTGTTGGTGGACTTGAGTGGAGAAAGTCATGCAGCACATACATTGTTGGTGGACTTGCATGGGGGGGGGTCAGATGTGAACAAAGAGCATCCCAGGGATGAACTGTTCCCTGCAGGGGCGGCTCTGGGCAGGGGGAAAGTGCTTACACAGGGGTGGGGCCGCAGGAGGTGTGAGGGGGGGCTGCTTGGAGGCCGCCCAGACCCCAGAGGGCGCGGTGGGGGCCCGATGGGACGTCAGCGGGCAGAGGGGGCGTCGGGGCTGGATCTCAGCGGGCTCCCGGGAGGGCAGAATCCGGGAACCCGCGTCCTGCCCGTTCCGGCCGCCGCACCTTTGTACGCTGCTGCCCGTCTCCAGCGGCTGACAGCCTGCCCTTCCCTCGGGACCCCAGGAGATGCCCCTCCCCTAGGCCCCCCAGCTCTGCCTCTTCCCCTGAGCCCAGCAGTCTGCCGTCCCTCAGCTCCAGCCCCCCTCACCCCAGCAGAACGCCCCTGTATCTAACATCAGGCGCCCGGTGGGTTCCAGCTGTTTGAGACTCCAGCCACGGAAGGGGAACAAAAGCGGGGTGTCCCCCGCAGCTGAGGGGGGCTGCTGTGGCTCTGGAAAGTGCTGGTGGGCCCCAGGCCTGAGCGTCCGGCCTCCGAGGGGCCCCTGGGAGAACTGCAGCAGGGCTGGAGGGCAGAGCCTGGGGGGGCCCCCTCCCGGCTGCCCGGGGACCCCCAGCGCCGAACGGGGGCTCTGCTCCTAGGGAGAACGCTGAGCTCGTGGGGAACGCCGCTGCTGTCCCGGGACTTCCAGCTGCTGTGCAGGGACGGCAGCCGGGCCGAGGTCACCCAGTGGCGGCACTGCCACCTGGCGCGGGTGCCCGCTCACGCTGTGGTCGTCAGGCCCGACATGGACGGCGCCCTGGTCTTCCGCATGCTGAACGAAGGCCAGGTGAGGGGCAGCTGCTCCCTGCCGGGGAGGGTCCGGAGCGGCTGGGGAGAGTCCGGCCCCTGCCTGCCTGCCCTGAGACCCCCATGGGTCACTCAGTTATGCCTTCAGCCCCCTCCCCCTCATCCCCTTCTGTCCCCTGGGGGGGGCTCCGAGCCCCCTGACGCCGAGCCCCTCCCCCCTCCAGATGAGGTTCAACCACGCGGGCGCCAGCTTCCAGATGTTCGAGTCCGAGGCCTTCCGGCAGAAGAACCTCTTGTTCAAGGACTCCACCCTGCAGCTGGTGCCCATCGCCACCCAGACCTACCAGGCCTGGCTGGGCGCCGACTACCTCCACGCCATGATGGGCCTGCTCTGTGACCCCGGCAGTGAGTGAGCCCCGCCCCCAAGCTCCTGGGAGCAGCTGGGGGGGGCCTGCGCCCGGGGTCTCCCCCCTTCTCTCCCTCCCTCCCTCCGCCGTCTCTGTCAGTCCCCCCAAGTGCTTGGAGCGGGCACTTTATTCTTAGGGAGCGTTTAAGGGCCTACTATGTGCCAGGGCATGAGCTCGTGGTGAGGGGCCACGGCCGGTCAGACTGGAGCCCCCTCCCCCTCTGGCCCCCGCCTTCGAGGCTCCAGTTTGGCCCCTGGGGCGGCCCTGCCTCGGTCTCCCCCCTCAGCCCCCCTTCGCCCCCCAGGGCTCCCCAGTTACCTCCGCTGGTGCGTGCTGTCCACGCCGGAGATCCAGAAGTGTGGGGACATGGCCGTGGCCTTCAGCCGGAAGCAGCTGACGCCCGAGATCCAGTGTGTGGCCGGGGAGTCCGCCAGGCACTGCATGGAGCAGATCCAGGTGGGCGGCGGGGAGGGCGCTGCCCGGGGGTCTGGGGGCCGCTGCTCTGCCCGGGGGCCCGCCCCCCCCCGGCCCCTGCCACCTCTTGGGAGCAGAGTCCAAGGTCCTTCCTCCCAGAGTCCCCCCTTCCGACTCTGCGAGCAGACCTGGGGGGGTCACTCGTCCCCTGAGAGGCCGGGAATGTGGCCGTGGCTGAGGCTGGCAGTGCCCAGTGCCCATGGGGCACCGGCCGCCCCCACCCAGGACACCTCTCAGGACCCGGCTCTCCCTTTCTTTGCTTCCCCAGTGCTTAGCAGTGCCTGGCACAGCAGGCGCTTAATAAATGTCTCCTGACCGGGCCCCCGCAGCAGGTCCCAGGTCCTGGGGAGGGACCGCCCGGCCTGTTGCCCACAAGGAGCCCGGGGTGGGGGATGGGCTCCTGGCTTTCCCAGAGCCCGCTGGGCACCCTCTGGCCCCTCCCGGCCGGCCAGCTCAGAGCGGCTTCCCCCGGGCATGAAGCCGCCCGAGGGGGTCCCCAGGGTCCGAGCCGCCCCCCATCCTGTCCCCCGCAGGCCAAGTCAGCCGACGTCATCACCCTGAGCGGCGGCGACATTTACACGGCCGGGCAGACCTACGGGCTCGTGCCAGCTGCGGGGGAGAGCTACCGGGGTAAGGGCAGAGAGGGAGCCCGCGGGGGCCTGGGGGAGCAGGGCAGCTCCCTGGGGGCCGGGACCCTCACCACGGGCATTCAGGAATCCCCACCCCCCGCTCCGACTTTGCTGCGAGACCTCCCCTGACGGGGACCTCACTACCTCCCACTGGGGCTAGAACAGGGGCCAACCCTGAGCCCACGGGCCTGCCCCCCCCCCCCAGAACTCGGCCCGGCCCAGGGTAAGGCTCCCGGGGCCCTCTGGGGCCTTTGGCTCCTTCCCAGGGGTGTGGGGAACCCTGAGCCCCGGCCCTGGCGCCTTCTCGGGGAGGTGAGAAAAACCTCACAGAGGTGCCAGCCGGCGGGGGCCAGGCCTGGCACAGCCCCAGGGGGAGGGGGCGCCGGGGGGTGGGCTCTCAAGCCCCTGTGCCCTCCCCAGCAGACAACGGGAAGGACACGTACTACGCGGTGGCCGTGGTCAAGAGGAACAGCTCCTACTCCTTCACCCTCGACGAGCTCCGGGGCAAGCGCTCCTGCCACGCGGGCCACGATTCCCCGGCCGGCTGGGACATCCCCATCGGGGTCCTGCTGCACAGGGGCTTCGTCCGGCCCAAGGGCTGTGACGTCCTCCAAGGTGGGGGGCAGGGGAAGGGGGGACAGAGGGGAGGGGCAGGGGGACGGGGGGGGAGGGACGCCGGGGTCCCTGCCTGCGCTCACCGCCGCCGCCGCCTTCCCCCCAGCCGTCAGTGAATTCTTCTCTGCCAGTTGCGTGCCCGTGAACAACGCCAGGGACTACCCGGCCCGGCTCTGTGAGCTGTGCATCGGGGATGAGCACGGCCTCAACAAGTGCTACGGGAACAGCCAGGAGCGCTACTATGGCTACAGTGGGGCCTTCAGGTAGCACGGCCCTGGGGCGGCTTCCCAGGGTGGCAGAGACCTGCACTTACGGAGTGCCTGCTGTATACTGGGCCCAGACACAGAGGGGAAGAGACAAAGCTGGACAGTCAGCCCTGCCCTCCAGGAGCTTACTTTGTCTCTGTCTTCTCCCCTTCTCCCTCTGTTTCTTTCTCTCTCTGTCTCCTTGTCTCTGTATCTCTTTCTTTCTCTTTCTCTCTCTCTGTTTCTCTGTCTCTGTCTGTCTGTCTGTCTCTCTGTCTCTGTCTCTCTCTTTCTGTCTCTTTCTCTCTCCTCTTCTCTGTCTCTCTGTCTGTCCTTTTCTTTCTCTCTGTCCTGTCCCTTTCTTTCTCTCTCTCTGTCTCTCTCTGTGTCTCTCTCTGTCCCTTTCTTTCTCTCTCTCTGTCCCTTTCTTTCTCTCTCTCTGTCTCTCTGTGTGTCTCTCTCTCTGTCCCTTTCTTTCTCTCTCTGTCTCTGTCTCTCTGTCTCTGTCCTTTTCTTTCTCTCTCTTGGTCTCTTTCTTTCTCTCTGTCTTTCTGTCTCTGTCTCTCTCTCTTTCCCTCTGTCTCTCTGTCTTTGTCTGTCTGTCTCTCTGTCTCTGTCTCTCTGTGTCTCTCTCTCTGTCCCTTTCTTTCTCTCTCTGTCTCTATCTCTGTGTCTCTGTTTCTCTGTCTCTGTCTCAATGTCTGTGTTTCTCTGTGTCTCTCTGTCTATCTCTCTGTCTCTGTCTCTGGCTGTCTCTCTCTCTGTCTCTGTCTCTCTCTTTCTCTCTGTCTCTCCTCCGCCCCCCATCTTGGTCTGCGGCAGGTGTCTGGCCGAGGGCGCTGGGGACGTGGCCTTCGTCAAGCACTCCACTGTCTTTGACAACACCAATGGTAAGAGGTTCGGGGGCCGCGTGGGGCAGGGCCTGGGCCCCCCCCCGGCACCATGCCTGATGTTGGGGGGATTCACCCCGGTGAGGGGCCCCCTCCTCCTTGGTTCTCCCTCCAGAGCAAGGTCCAGTGGCCTGGGCCCAAATGCTTCCCCTGGTCCTTTCAGGGTGACCCTGTTTAACCTGCCCTTTTCCATAAGCCTCGGTTTCCCTGTCTTGGGTTGGTGGCCTCTGGGGCCCTTCCTGGGACCCCGAGGTCCCACAGACTCGTGTCTGAGGCCACAGGGCGGGGTCCAGAGCCGGTCTGGCCGAGCTCCAGAATCTGCCTTGGAGGTCCGGGGGTCCCCGAGAGCCTGAGCTTCCGGGGCTTCTCCCCTTTTGCAGGGGAGGAGAGTGGGGGGGCAGAGCGCCCCAAGATGACCGGCTGCCCCTCCTCCCTCTCCTCCCCGCCCCAGGCCACAACACTGAGGACTGGGCAGTCCACCTGAAGTCTGAAGACTATGAACTGCTGTGTCCCAACGGGGCCCGGGCCGAGGTCACGCAGTTCGAGGCCTGCAACCTGGCCCAGGTGCCGGCTCATGCTGTCATGGTGCACCCGGACACCAACCCCTTTGCTGTGTACGGGCTGCTGGACAGAGCGCAGGTGAGGGGGAGGGGGACAAGGAGGGAGACCAAGCCCGGGCTGGCTGGGGTCCCCCCCACCCCTGCGCAAGCTCTCTATGTTCGTGGCACACAGTAGGTGCTAAATCAATGCTTGCCGATGGACCAGTGCCCAGACAGAAAGGGGGGAGCTGGGAGGAGGGCTTGGGGACCTTTGGGGCCCGGGTTGGGGTGGGGGGAGCTGGGAGGAGGGCTTGGGGACCTTTGGGGCCCGGGTTGGGGTGCGAAGCCTTTCTCCCTCCCTCTGCCTGAGCAGGGAGCTCGGCTCTGGGCCGCTGGGTGAGTGTGGAAGGCAGCTCCCCCTCCCCCGGCTCTTAATCAGTATCCCAGCCCCTTATCTTCAGCTCTTGGGGTCCAAAGTCCTGGGAGGAGCCCCCCGCGGCGGCCCTCAGCCCCAGGGCCGGCTCAGCAGTGGAGCCTGAAGCCCCAGGGGGTTGGGGGCCGGGCCTGGGGGGGGGGGGAGCCCGGCCCCGCTGGCCTTTCCTGGGCTCCCAAGCGGGTACTTTGGCCAGAGCCTCCACAAGACCCCCAGTCGGGGCTGGCCTTTCCTGGGGGAGGGCTGGCATGAGGGTGCCCCGTGGTCTCGGCCCCACGGCCTGGCTAACGCTCCTCCTGGCCCCGGCCTTCTGTCCGGGGCTCGCCTTCCCCCATCTCGGACGTGCAGGGGCAGAGAGCTGTTGCTCTGAAAAAGACCCGAGGGGGTGGTGGGCCACAAGCTCGGTCTGGGTTGGCAAGGTGATGGGGCAGCTGGTGAGCCTTGGGGGGCGCCCAAAGGCTCGCTGCCCCAGCTGGGCCTCATGGAGCCCGTTGTTCTGGGCGCCACGGCGGAGAAGGGCATCGATCAACTGACGACTGGCCCAAGGGGGGCGGGCGGGGTGAGGAGGGGCTCGGGGTGCGGCCGAGCCCCACAGACGCGGTTGATGCCCGCCGTCCGAAGCAGGAGCCCCTGGGGACGGGGGCTCGCCGGCCGTGAAAGCTGCCCCGAAGGGCGGGGCCGCCACGGGAGGGGGTGAGCCTCCCGGTCTCGGAGGAGTCCCAGGAAGGACCAAGGGCCCCTTGTCGGGGGCTCCTAGCGGGGGGGATCCACTCGCCCCGCCCCTTGGGCCCCGGGGCGACCGACGGTGACTGACGCTGGCTGTCCCTTCAGTCCTAGCGCTGCCCACCGTTGTCAGTTACAGTGCCCGCCCCTGAAACTGACAGCCATGTTTTCTGGGCGCGGGAATGTCCCAGCCCCCCCCCCCCGGGAATGAAGTCCTCCTTTGCCGTTCCATGCGGGGGGGGGGCGCCCCCAGGTTAGAGTAGGAGCCCATCCGGGCTCCGCCGGCTCAGCTTTGTCTCTGAGTCCCTGGAGCGCGGACAGAACCTCGGCCTCTGGGTCTTTCATAAAGGACCAAATGAATGAATGAATGAATGAATGAACGAATGAATGAACAAATGAATGAACGAATGCCGTTTCCAGGAGCTGTTTGGGAACGACAGCAACAAGAACGGGTTCAAAATGTTCGACTCGTCGGACTACCACGGCCAGGACCTGCTGTTCAAGGACTCGGCGCTGCGCCTGGTGCCGGTCCGGGAGAAGACGTCCTCCGCAGCCTGGCTGGGCCAGGACTACGTGGCTTCCCTGGAGGGCCTGCGGTCACTGCAGTGCTCCGGAGCAGGTAAAAAGGACCCTGGGAGAGCCCCCCCCCAGACTGAGGGGAGCCAGGTGGACAGCTCCCAGGGCCCCTTAGCATGTGGAGCTGTGCCTCAGTCTTCCCCTCTGACAAGTGGGGCCAGCAACCTCCTGCTCTGCCTCCTTCCCGGGGCACAGCGGCCAAACCCCTCGGGGCTCCGTGGGAGCGAATCCTGGGGGCCCCCTCCGGGTCCGGTAGCCCCTGACTCAGTTCCCCTCCTCCCCCCCCCCCAGCCAGGGGCTCAGGTCAGCCCCCAGAGGCCTGGGCTGGGCACTTGTTCCCGCCCCAAGGGCCCCCGGGAGCTGTCCGCGGTGCCTGGGACAGGGCGCCTGGTTCTGGGCTCAGCCCGGCCTCCCTCTCCCTCTCTGGCAGTGGCGGCCAGGCCGGCCCTCCTGCTGCTGCTGCTGCTGCTGCTGCTGCTGCCCCTCGGCTCCGTCCTGAGCTGCCCGGAGCTGTGACGGCGCCCGCGCCCTGCCCATCAGTGCCCTCGGCCGCCATCCGGGAGCACTCGGACCCCAAATGGTGTCAGGCACCCCGGCCTGGGCCCAGGATTTTGGAAGAGATAAACCTCCGCTTTCCGGTCCCTGCTTCCCCAAATTTGAATTAGAACCCACGGCCGAACTGGTGGAAGGCTGGGGGGAGGAGCCACGCCCGGGGCACCGCCCCCAACCCCTCCAAGGCGGAGCCCCCGCCCCCAACCCCTCCAAGGCCGAGCCCCCCGCCCCCAACCCCTCCAAGGCCGAGCCCCCCGCCCCCAACCCCTCCAAGGCCGAGCCCCCCGCCCCCAACCCCTCCAAAGCACAGCCCCCCAACCCCGAGGCCCCCCCCAAACCCCGGGCCCTGGAGCAAGGAGCGGAGGCTTGCCACTCTGGCAGTGCTGTAGACGCCCCCAGCCTCCCTCCGGAGCAGTCCCTGTGGGGCTCCCACCCGGACAGGGCCCGCTGGCTCCGGGCCGCCGAGCCGCCCTCTTCCTTGCCCCTTGTCTGGTCTGGGCCCGTGCCCGCGTGGGTGACCTCAGGGTCCCAGGGTGGGGGTGATGGGGGCCACGGATTTAACCCTAATAAAGCACGGGTGTGAAACCAGCTGCCCTCCCGGGCTGGAGCCCCTTCTCTGAGATCCGGCCCTTCCCCCACTACTGTTTCCCGGGGACGCCGACTCCCCCCCTCCGTCCCTGACTCCTGGGGGTTCCCTTTAGGGAGGACTTGAAAACTCGGTCCCCAGTGAGGAGCACCCCTCCCCCTTTACTCAGCTAACACGGGCTGCCCAATAGGAAGCGTCGGTGCTGGGGCGGGGCAGAGGTCAAGGTCACCTGAACCATGAGCCAGGTTCCGGTCCGGGTGATACCTCCGCTCAGAGCCCGGGCCCAAACGGACGCCCCTGCCCTCGGGGAGCGCCTAGTCCGCGGAGGAGACAGCGCCGAAAAGGGACTAAAAGGGAGGGAAAGGGCGGGGCCCCGGGCGAAGTGGGGGAGGGAAGCATGGACTGGGAGCTCAGAAGTGGGGGGGGGGGCGAGCAGGAGGTGGAGGAAGAGCGGGCTCTGGCCGCCTGGAGCATCTCGGGCAGAACCGCGGCAGAACCGGAGCAGGCCCAGCGGCCTCACCAGCAGCCTGATGCAG
>JAJPUD010017680.1:11436-30656 GCA_023553655.1 Myrmecobius fasciatus
CCCCCCCCCCCCCCCCCCCGCCTTGTGTCCGGCTCCCTCCCCCACAGCACATCCACAATTCTGGGGTCTCCTCCAGACCCCCCCTTCTGGCCCTCCCCCACTCAGTGTTCCGTCTGCCCCATGGGACCAGGGTGCCCTCCTGCAGACACTGCAGCTCACCGGGGTGCGGGGGGGCCATAGACGACCCCACCAGGGCAGGGGCAAGTGGGACCAGCCCCCAAGGGCCCCCACGCCCCCTGCCGAGGAGGGGCCTTCAGAGACACGGGGAGGGGGGCAGGAAGAGCTCACCAGGACAAAGGAGCCCAGATGGCCCCTGGGAGAAGCTGGGGTCCGGGGCCCTGCCTGGGGGGGGCAGCGTACATGGCTCCTGAGGGTCCCCATCGGGAAGAGGCCCCTCCCCCACACCGGAGCCCTGCAGCCCTGAGCTCCACCCAGCCCTCCCAGCTTCCCCCTGTGTGCCTCAGTTGTCCCATCTGTTCAAGGAAAAACTGGGCCGGGCCGGCAGCTGAGAGCGAGCACTGGGCTCCTGGCCCTGACCAGCCCGGGCTGGCCTCAGTTTCCTTCTCTGTGCAAAGGCAGGCAGAGATAGCCCTGGGCCCTTCAGCTGCCCCCCTCCCCCCGAGATATGGTGAGACATTAGTGACTGCACATGACAAAGATCTGGGGGTGAAGGAGCGTGAGAACAGCTTTTGGGGGGGGCCTGTTCCTGGGGGTTGTCATCTTCTGGCCCCAGAAGGAGGGCACCTGGAGGTCAGGGGCTGCCCCAGGGAGGGCCTTGGATGCTGTGGGAGGCCAGCCTTTGGGAGGGGGCCCAGGAGCCCAGGCCTGGGATTACCCAGACTCCTCCGGGGCTGTCCCGACTGCGGTGCAGTCTGCTGCTGCTTCCAGACCAGACTTTCTGGGCCTGGAAATTTCCCTGGTCCGGCGGGGCCAAGTGCGAGGGGTGGGGCACCTCTGGGCACAGGAAGCCCCAGATGAATAAGCCTTCAGTGTGCTGACAGTAACAGGGTGCCCCTGTGCCCAGCCACACCCCGTGCCTGCTGTTTGGGTGTGGCCGGGGGCACCCGGGGAGTGGGGGGGGGCAGAAGGATGGCCCTTGGAAGTGGAGGGGGGGCAGGTTTGGGGGTTCTGGAGGAGGTGTGAAGGACGTCTGGCTGGAACTTGGTTCTCTTTAAGGGAATGGGGGATGTGGCTTAATGGGAGCCCCCCGTGAGGACCTGGAGCCAGGCTGGGGGAGCTGAACTTGAGCAGGCAGGAGGCGGCGGGCAGTGTGGGTCAGTGGAGAGTGCTGTCTCTGAAACCAGCTTCTTATGCCCCCTGTGGGTCCTTAAGTGAGACATTGCTCCTCCCCGTGCCTCAGCTTCCTCCTCAGCAAAACTGAGGGCTCAGCTCCAGCTTGGGACCCTTGCCAGGGAAGGGGGTCATGGGCCCCTGCGCTTCAGAGGCAGAAGGGGCAGGACTTGGGTGAGTGGGAGGTGCCAGCGGAGGGACGGTCAGAGGAAGAGAAGGGGGAGAAATGACCCCCTGGAAGGTCTGACGCCTGGGTAATGGGGGAGCATGGTGGTGGAGAAGAAGGGGGGTGCACCCCCAGCTCTAGGCCTGTCTGCTCACCAGCTTCAGCCCCCTCCCTGGTCGGCCTCCAGCTGCCTCAGGGGCTCCCAGTGGCAGCTTTTGGGGCTCCGGGCCCGTGGGGTCTCTGATGGCTGTGTGGCCACCCATAGGGCCAACGGGCAGGAGACGGAGCACGGGGGCACCTCCTGGGACTCTGCAGGGAGGGGCTCATTTGGCCCCTTTTTAAAGCCCATGGGAGTGCCTACTGCTGGAAGTCTGCCCCCATCTACCCCAACCCAAGCTGCCACCTTCCCGGGAGCCATGGCTCGGGGACAGGGGGCCCTCAGCAGATCAGCCCCGGGGACAGGGACTGTCCCACTGTGACCTGGGGCTGTCCCTGAATTAGGAGGGGACGGGCTTTCTGGGGGCACTAGGGGAGGACAGGCCAGTGTGCAGACTGCCGGGTCTGCCCCACCCCCCTCAGAGACGACCTTTGTCACCGAAGCTGAAGTTCACCCCTGGAAGCGGGGCCCCAAAGGCCCCTCAAGGAGCAGTCTCGGGGCTCGCCTTCTCCCAGGGACCTAAGGTTACTGGGGGGGCCAGTCACAAGGGGCACCTCCTCTCTATCAGGGCACACCCCCTCCCAGCCTAGAGGGATTCCAGGGATTTGGGGACTTGGCGGGGCCCTTGGGAGCTCTGTGGGGACGCACCTTCCCGGCCATGGGCTGATTCCGGCAGGTCCGGGTTCGAGAGAGAATGGGCGCTCTGGGAATTCTGCTGACTTGGTCTGGGCAGGTCCCAGGTGAGGCACGGGGTGTGGCCACACCCAGTCCTGTGACTGGGGCCCATTATGGGGGATCCCTCGTGCTTCCCTGACCCGTGGTTCAGTGCGGACACTCCCTACCCCGCACAGATTGCGGCCCCTCCCTGGCTGGGCTTTGAAGACCCCACGTGGGTTCCGGACGTCCTGAGAAATGTGCCCATCCCACCTCCATCTCCCTGTTGCCCCAAGAACCACTCGGTCCTTGGGGGCTGGGACGTTCCCTAGAGCACAGTGCCTGGCACTGGCGCAGTCATGGCACAAGGAAGGTGGATTTCCCACGGGTAATCCAGCCTCCCGCTCCATTCCCAAGACATGGGAAGCAATGGGCACGGCGGCTCTCATCATAGGGGGCCGTCAGTCCTAAAGACCCACTATGCATGATGCCCCCTGTGCCCGCTTCTGGGGTACTGAGGGGAAAAAGAAAGGGCTCTGCCATTAAGGAGTCTGTTCTAGGGGGAGGAAGCTACATGGGCCCAAGCAAAAAGTATAACAATAATAATAATAATAATATCACATAATAAATCAGAGGAATGACATAAGCTATTCAAAGCCACCGTATTTCGGGGTGATTACAGGGATCAGGAAATGCCCGTGAGCCTGGCAGAACGCTAGGCCTTCCAGCCAGCCAGAGCCGGAGCATCCTGGCGCAGGAGGCGGGAACGGGGACCAGGTGACTACAGCCAGACCACAGAGGGCAGGAAGGGAGTGAGGTGTGCAGTCATTTTGCCCCCAGCCTTAGGTGGGCAGCTTGGCAGGCACAGACTGCCGGGGGTGCCGCCTGTAGGGAAGCGCTGTTTTCAGGACTTGGAGACTTACTGCTGGGAAAGGGAATCAAAGAACTGTTTGTGTGGTTCTGGACCAAGGCGGATGTGAGGGAGAGGGGCACACGGAGATCCTGAGCGAGGGAGGGGAGCTGAGTAAGAGGAAACGGGGGCGTTGGAGAGAAAAAGGCACTGGCAGCAGAGCCGGCGGGGGGGGGGGGGGGGGGAGGGACTGCAGCCTCTGACCTGGTCTGGGTCCGGGTGGGACGGCACAATGTGGGGACATCATCTGATTGGAGGGACGCCCTGGTACTGAGAGCTGAGAGAAAAGCCCACTCTTCTGCTGTCTGGGATCGATGGCCTTGGGAACAGCACTTCTAGAGCTGGCTTGTGAGGGACCACCATGGCCCTGGGAAGGGGACCCCTCAGAGCCTACCTGCAGAGCCCTGGTAGATCCCAGGCTTACAGTAACGGCTTTTCACTGAAAGAGTGGCCAGCTCAGGGCCCAGTCGGGGCAGTGTCTGGGAAAGGATAAATGCAAGGCTACGATGGCAGACACTCTGCCAACAACTAGGTGCCCTCACCATGGATGTTCCATAAGTAGGGCAACCACCATCTCGGCTTGTTTGCTAAATAGGCAGCGTGCTGGTGGGGGCTCGGGGGCTCTAGTTAGGAAGTCAGCCCTTATACCCAGACCTGAGGGTGAACTGTAACGTCCCCTCGAGGAGCCACCCCGATCTTCCTGCCGAGTGCAAGTGGTATGAGTGAGCCAAAGCCAGCCCGTGAAGAGAGAAAGGCAGGAGTCGGGCACTGTGCCACAGCTGTGCCCGCTGGCAAGTTGGATGGGCACCATGTTGTGAAGGGCTTTGAACGCCAAGCAGGAGAATTGGTATTTTCTCCAAAGGGCGACTGGGGTCCGTGGGTCGTAGTTTTTGGAGCAGAAGATGCGCCTGCCCAGAAAAGTGCCCAGCAAGTTCACTTCTGAAAGCTGTGTGGAGCGCAGAGAGCTGGGGATCCGGGACATCCAGGGAGGGTGGGCATGAGACTCGGTCTCTCCTGAACCCGCTTCCTAAGGAAACAACGGCCATTTGCAAGCAACCTTTGGCAGCCGCCACTGGGAGTGGGAGACCCACCGTCCTGTGACCCTTGCCGAGGTTCCTCTGGCACTGACAAAGACATGGAGAAAAGGACTCAGGTTGGGGAGATCTGGACTTTTGGGGGGCAGAAATGGGGGGATTAAGAGGCGGCGGTTTTAAGGAAGTATAAATGGAGCCCTGGTTTGTACAGAGTCACAAATTTAGAAGTAGGACGGTATAGGAAGGGGGATCCCCGGACAAAGCCGGGGGACAAAGTCCACCTCCTCCTCCTCAAGCAAGCAACGAGCATTTATTAGATGCCTGCTGTATGCTAGGCCCCATACCTGAAGCCGTTCTTTCTGCCATTTGCCCGGGTCCCAGCACTGCTGCTGCTGCCCGGGCTCTGCACAAGCTTCTGTGGCCAGGGTCCCTGGGACGCTTCCTTGCTAAAGGGCACAAGGTGGAGCTGGGCAGTGCTGGCTGCCAATTTCTAGCTGTGAAAGGGTTTTCTCCCTGTCCTCCATGACCCCCCCCCCCATAATGGCTTGGTGCCCAAGGGCCCTAGGAGCCATTATATAATCAGGAAGGCCGGGCCCCACTCACTCTGCAATCACACTCAGAGGCATAATGTTTACTCCTTCCTTTCCTTTTTTCTTTCTCTTTCTTCCTTCTTTTCTTTCTTCCTTTTCTTTTTCTCGTTCTTCCATTTTTCTCTTCCTTCCTTCCTTCCTTTTTCTTCCTCTTCCTTCCTTCCTTTTTTTTCCTCTTTCTTCCTTCCTTTTTTTCTCTTTCTTCCTTTTTTCTTTCTTCCTTCCTTCCTCCTCCCTCCCTCATTCTGTCCCTCTTTTCCTTCCTTCCCTCTCTCTGTCTCTTTCTTTCTCTTAACCTCATCCGGCTAACTTTAACCCTCACCCAGCCTTTGCACCCCTAGTCCAGCAGAAACACGCAGGCCATTTGGAGGCTGAAAGACGCCAGGACGGGACAGGGGGCTGCTTGGAGCCAGTCCAAGGACTCCCGCTCTGATAAGACTTGCAAGCCTTGCCAGAACCCACGGGTGCAATGGGACGTGGGGGTGAGTCATCCCCTTTTGGGGCCATTTCTGTTAATGATCTGGGATCCGGCTGTTTCCCAGCATCTTTCACAATCCCGGGGCCCAAGGACAGCTGCATTACCCCTCCACGAGGGAAGCAAGGGACAAAAGGTCAGTGGCGATGGCCCCCATGTGCCTGCGGCGGCAGCCACTGCGAACGGAAGACCCGCCATCTTGCCACTTTTGCCAGCCCTTCCATGGCGATTCCCCCCTCCCTCCGGGTCAGCTCCCAGGCTCCCTCCCAAACTGCCCTTCTAGCTGCTCTGGACCTCAGGTCTGGGCAAGCCCAGCCATGGCCCAAAGGATGTCCCCGAGGTCAGGAAGGTACCACTAGGCCTGCCACAGCAGCTGCCGCAGAGGCAGAGGAGGAGGGCCCCAGGCAGGAGAGCTCCGGGAACAGCTCCTTAGCCTGCCCCACCACCCTGTGGCCGGAGCAAGGTTTTGCAGGGCAGGAGGGCGGCCCTGGGACTGCACCAGAAAAGGGGAACTCAACCGGACTGGGGGAAGGGGGAGCTGGGGGCTCTGGCCAGCGGGCACCGGCCCTGGTGACCGTGGGATGGTGCCGAGGGATCGCCCGGGGGCCAGCCTCCCACAGCCCACCCCCGGGCAAGGCTAGCCTCGGATCAGCTTCCGGAGGGCCAGGAGGATGGAAAGAAAGCCCCAGCACTTCTTGCATGGGCCCATCCTGGGGCGGGGGGGACTTCTGCTGAGAAATGGCGCTAGGAGCAGGGGCAGCGTGGGGCTCCCGGGGAAGGCCTGGGTCTGCAGGGGAGTGCCAGCATGGAGCTGGGAAGCTGGAACGGGGGCGAGCCTCCACATCGGCCCCCCCAAGACTGAGTCTGAGCAAGAGTTCGGGGCTAACTGCTGTCATCCACACTTCTTGCAAGCCCAGCATCCCTTGCCCCTCCCTGGCCCAGCTCATAACGCGCACGGAGCCCATCCTTCGTTCTCCTGGCACCCTTTTTGGTGAACCCCGAGACTGAGAACCCTCACCTCTTCTGCTATAATTAAGCAAGCCAAGGGGCCAGGTGGAAGCGGGGGGGTAGAACAGGAAGGGACGCGGCCCCCCAGCTCCCGCGGGCTCAGCTTGGACTTGGGGGAGCTCCAGGCTTTGAGGAGTTCAGTCCAATGGCTCCTGAGGACCTCCCCTCTTTGGGGGAGCCCACATCTCCAGCTCAGCTGACATTAAATAATGTCATCATGAGCCTGCTTGCCCCAGGATCGTTCTGTCTAAAACTCCATTTGTGTCGTTCTCGGCCTTGGTAAGATCCCCAGGGGAAACCGGGGTGCTTGCCTCCACCACGAGTGAGGTCACCTGTGTGTGAAAGATTTGGGGGTGCACCGTGGGCGATAGGGCACCCCATCTCGAATCCAGCTGGACAAAATCTCGGTAGGAATCCTGGAGTCGTGTGTGCGAGGGGAGAACAGGGACCTCCACCAGGATGGGTGAGCGGGTCTGCGTTCAAATCCTCTCCGAAATGGGGGGCGGGGGGGTTGGACCTTCCGGGTCTCTCTCTCTTTTTTCCCCTGAGGCAGTTAGGGTTAAGTGACTTGCCCAGGGTCACACAGCTAGAAGTGTCCAGTTTCTTAGGTTGGATTTGAACCCAGGTCCTCCTGACTTCAGGGCTGCGCTCCATCCACTGCGCCACCTAGCTGTCCTGGCACTGAATCTGTGAGGGGGCAGAAGCTAGAAATGCACAGAAAGGACCAGACCAGGCAGGAGCCATTGGACCCAACTCCTCCCAGTCCGGAGCTCCCCCAAGTCCAAGCTGAGCCCAGGGGCTGGAGGCCACGCCCCTTCCTGTTCTACCACCGGCTTAGTTGGGCCCTTTGTCCGCTTAACTACAGGAGAAGAGAGGAGGGGCCCCGGGTTTGGGGGTTCACCAAAAAGGGGGCCAGGAGAGAATGAAAGATGGGTTCGGAGCACCCCATGAGTGTCCCTGGGCCAGGGCGGTGTGGGTAAGAGCAATTAGCCGCTCTCTCTTCCTAGCTCTCTCTCGCTCTGTGTTTCTCCCTCTCTATCTCTCCTTATTACTGTCTCTTCTTCTCCCCCCCCCTCTCTCTCTCTCGCTGTCTCTCCATATTTCTCTCCCCCCCATCTGTTTCCTCCTGGCTGTCGCTGTGTTTTTCTTCCTATCTCTCCCTGTTGTTCCCTCTCCCTTTCTCTGTCTCCCCACATTTCTCTCTGTCTCTTCCCCCATTAGTTCTCCCCATCTCCGTCTCTCTCCTTAGCTCGGTCTCTGTCTCTGCCTCTGGCGTGGTCACCACAGCCCTGATCCAATCCTCCCCTCCCTCCCGCCCGCCCCCAGCTGGGCAGCCCCCGCCCCCCCCCCCCTTTGCTATAAGCAGGGAGATGGACTCAGCCAGTCCATGGGAGGAAGGGGATGACGTCAGTCCTAGATCAATATCAGCACCACGGTCTGGGAGAGGGGCACAGCGCCCCCCATTTTACAGAGGAGGAAACTGAGGCAGCCGGCGGTGAGGTGACGTACTCGGTCACCCAGTGAGCAGGTGTCCGAGGCTGGATCCGAACCCTGGTCTTGCCGCCTCCAGGCGGGCTCTCACGTGCCCCAACGGGGCTCCGTCTGTCCGTTTTTATCGTTCTTCTCCCCACTTTGGCTGATGCTGGGACCTGCCATTCCCGTCACCTCTCGGGGCTGCCTCAATTGTCCCGTGGGCACAGCCAGCAGGCTGGGAACCTTCTGCTCACCAAGTACGTTTCCCGTCGAACAGGACCAGGAGCGGGGCCTGCTGGGAAGAAGGTCGCGCTGCGCCACCTGGAAATCCGTCCGGCGTCCCGAGCCGGAAGCACCTACTCACTGCGGCATCTGATTGGTCGAGGCGGCCGCTGCTTCCGGTTTTCCTGGCGGAGCTTCCGGCTTCGATCCGGGTCAGTCTGTGCTCCACCCTAACGTCACATGACGTGTGACGCTCCTCCCGCACGCCGTCATGTCCTCCAGAGAGGTGCAAGGCGATACACCGCTGCCTCGCTTTAGTCCCCGCCCGTGCCTCAGTTTCCCCCTCGGCTCTAGGAGCAGCGTTCTGGGGGACCTCTCCTAGAAGCCCCCGGGGGACGTGCCCCGCCCTCCCCCCATGAGTGGGGATCCCTCCCCCCGGAAGCCGCGGGCACGGTCGCCCCTCTGCCCCTCAGGAGCCCCCTCCCGACAAGGCTCTTTCCCGGGGATGCTTCCCCCCCCAAGTCACTGTCACGAGGCCCCACCCCCCCGCCCCGGCTGCCCGTCACTCCCGGAGCCTCCTTTCCCGCCCGCGGCCCCCCTGGGTTCCCCCTAGCCTCACGGCTGTGCCTTGGGCCGGGTCTGGCTGGGCACCGGGGCCGGCCTCCTAGCCTCCAGGCCTTGGACTTCTTCCCCATTTCTTGCACCCTCTGGGGCAGCTGGAGGAAATCTCCCCAAGTTAGAGGGGCGGGAGGGCCCCCACCCCCAAAGAGATGTTGGGCGCTAGCAGAGCAAGAGGGTCCCCTCCACGGAGCAAAAGGAGGCCCGAGGCCTAAGGAGGCCGAGTTTAGAGGCCCAGCGTCTGTGTATGAGTCTCCTTACTTGTCCTGGGGGGGATGGCCTGCCCCCAAGGGCCCCCAACTTTGGTTCCGCCTCTAGGTGGTGGAGAACGTCACGTTTGGGTCCCAGAACCAGAGCTCAGAAGCCCAGGCCGGGCCGGGCCAAGAAGGCCGGCCGGGGCTCTGGGTGGGAAAGGGGCCAGGGCTTGTCGTCAGCCAAAAGAGCCCAGGGGGCCGCCCCGCCCCCCCCCCCCCCAGCCGGGTTTCCTCCCTCAGCAACTCCGGGCCGCCTTTGCTGCTTTGGGAGTAAGGCTCAGAAATGGCTTCTCCCTGCAAGGCCCTCACGCCATGGGAGGGAGGGGCCTTCACCCAAAGCAGGAGGTCCAGGGGTTCCCGCAAGGGGACAACGTGGGTCCGGGTAGATCCGCTCCTCATTTTGAGGCCGGGCCTTTGCGCCAGCCCAGAGCACAGATGGGTCCTGGGATCACTGAGGCTCATGGTGCCCGCTAGAAATGCCCCAAGCTGCTTGTTAGGCTGGGGGGGTGAGTTCGAGTGCCTCCCTCAGCCCCCTCCCCCTGTGTGTCTGTCACTCTGTCTCTCTCACACACACACACACACACACACACACACACACACACCCCTGCCTAGGCACAGCGGGGGGGAGAGGTGACAGGAGCCCTTTATTGCATATCTACCTTTTATTAAGTATGTACAGGCCTCTGTCCTCCCATAGCGGCCATCCTTTCCCCCAGCTCCTTCTATGGACCCCCTCTCCCCCCTCCCCCAGGCAGCCCTTCTAGGAGGCCCTGATGGGGGCGCTGCGCTGAGACTCCCCGCCAACAGCGTCCGGTCCTGGGTGCGAGAGCCATCCCTGCCGTTTGCTCAAGTCTATGGGATTGGCCCCGACCGGCCACTGAATTGGGGGACCTCGCTGGCTCCCCTTCCCAACCAAGCCGAGAAGCCTCCATTTCCCGAGCTGCAGATGGGGCTGGGGGCCGGACACAAAGGCCTCCGGCCTCCTCGGGCCGCTCCCTGCTCCCTGCTCCCCCTCCACCGTGTGGGAGCGACTACAGAGAGAACGCTGTCTAAGCAAATCTATGGTAGAATACAGATCATGCAGAGAGCGTGCACACGTGCAGAGGAAGCATGTGGCTGTTTGGGGGAGCCTGTGGGGCTTGGTCCCCCCCCAGATCCCAGATAAGCCGGTAGAGGAAACTTCTGGCTGTTTGGGAGGGGTTGTCCCCCCCGAGATCCCAGACAGATGCATGAGGAAGCGTGTGGCCATTGGGGGAACCTGTGGGGTTCAGTCCCCCCAGATCCCAGATAGGTACATGAGGAAGCATGTGGCCATTGGGGGAGCCCATGGGATTTGGTTCCCCCCAGATCCCAGACAGGCTCATGAGGAAGCTTGTGGCCATTGGGGGAGCCTGTGGGGTTCGGTCCCCCATATCCCACAAGAGTTTTCTCTGAACCCCCTGCTTTCAGAGTTTGCCCCTTTGCAGATATGAACGTGGACAAATGGGTTTTCAGGCATCAGCACGTTTCCTTTTTAAAGCTGTCCTGGTGACTGGCTGGTGTGTCTGGTGTTCTCGGGCTGTTGGGGGCCTCCCGTCCTGCCCTGGGAGCTCCCCCAAAGGGGGCCGTGGCACATCTCTCACTGGCAATGCAGGAGTTAACCCTCCACCCTTGCCTGAACCCCAAATCCAGCTGCATCTGTGTAGAGGAGGCCCGACTGTGAGGGGACATCCCCAACCTGGCAGCTCAGCTCAGCTCCTGCCTGCAGAGTGGTGCCCTGGGCACAGGGAGGTCAGCTTCCCGGGGGGGCCACCTCCCCGGGCGCCCTTCACACCAGTGCAAGACCTCGGGTCCAAAGGCGAGACAAAAAGCCACCTCGCAAGTGGCTGCACGCCGGAGCCCCAAAGCCCAGACTGCTCCCAGAGCCCCCCTGGGCTGCACTTCTCTCCTGCTCTCTCTCCCAATGGGCATCTCCCAGGTCAGCTCAATGGTTACTTTTCCCAGGGGACAATGGGGACTCTGGGACCAAACGGTCTGGACCGGGAAGGCTGGGAGGCCACTGGCCATCAAGTCTCTAGCTTTGAACTTTAAGGACTCTAATTCCAGTTGTTGCCGAGGACACGGCCCGGCCCCTTTCCCCAGAACAGTCAGGGGGTATCCCTAATTCTGCCAGGACAGGGGGGTGTCCCCAACCCCCACACCTGGCTCTGGGGGTGGAGGCTGCCCCAGGCAGAGCAGCGGTTGGCAAAGGTAAGTGGGGGGCAGCAGCCAAGCAGGCTTGGGGGGGGGTGACTGATCTCTCCCCATTGTAAACAAGCCCTTCACTGGCTTGGGGCGGGGGAGGCCAGAGTCAGCCTCCACCAGGAAGGCTGTGGCCCTCTGTAGCTCCCTTATTCTCACCCCCAACCCTTTGGAGGAGCTCCAGGAAAGCGTCCCTGCAGCTCTGTGAGCCGCAATCTCACCTGGATACCCACGTTACGTGGATGGACTTCCTGGGGTCCCCCCCCAGTTGCAGGGACCCCAGGTAATTATCAGGAAGCTTTTCCTCTCCCATGGGGAGGGGGGCCGGTGGGTGGGGGGCTCCACTGAATTATAAGCAAACACATTCATTAGTCAGGGGGCTGGAGGCCGGGGACCACAGGCGGTGGGGCGCCCCGGGAAGATGAGGCACAGAGCCCAGGCGAGGCTGTAAACAAGGTCCCCAAAGCTCCCGGCCAGCTGCTCCTCCCTCCCTCCTCCCTTCCCACGCGTCCCTTCTCTTCACAACCTTTGGTTCTTGGTGGCGGTCCATGGGGATGGGCGCATGATCCCAGGATGAATGGCGACAGCAGCGGTGCAAGGACCCCCGAGGGGGCCTAGGGGGGCTCAGGAGGCAGGCTGGTCCTCTCGGGGCTCAGGCACTTCTTTGTTACAGGCTTCCTTCCTGCACGGAGGGAAGGGAGCCGGTCAGCGCCTGAGAAGGGTGTGGGGAGGAAGCCACCTTATTAAAAAGAGTGAAGGCCCATGGAACTTTGGCTAAAGAGGCTCCAGGAGCCCAAAGACATGGGACAGGACCAAGAAGGCCCTGCAGTGAGTGAGAAAGTGCGAGGGCAGTGGAGAGGGCACAAGGGCAGAGGGGAGGGTGCTAGGGCAGTGGGGAGGGTGTTAGGGCAATGGGGAGGGCACAAGGGCAGAGGGGAGGGTGTTAGGTCAGTAGGGCGGCTGCTAGGGAAATGGGGAGTGCACAAGGGCAGTGGGGAGTGCACAAGAGCAGTGTGGGAAAGAAGCCACTTGCCCATTTCCTTTTCTGGCTCTGAGCCCCCCCTCCTCCTGCATCCCTTTACCACGTGGCGGTACAGAGCAGCCACGGCTGCCGCACGCTGTACTCCCTCCCACCCACTCCTACTGGCCGTGCTTCTGCCCACCATCCATCTGGCAGCCTTCATGAAGAAATGTGCGAATCAGGTGTCTGGGCATGGAGACCTGAGGTAAAGGAGAAGTGCCCCTTGCCTGTCCACTCAAGGGGGTCATGGCTGCCAGGCTAGGGAGGGGAGGTCGAGGGGAGATACATGGCCGTGTCCAGGGGCCACAACCACTCTCGGCAGAGGCCCGAGACATCCAGCCCCTGGATCGATGGACCGGGCGGCTTGGGGGCACTTGGGTCAAAGTGGAAATGTCCTTGGAGGGTTGGGCCCCAAGGAGATTCTGCAGTCTCCAGTATGGCTGCCTTCGAGGCCCGACTTCGTGAGAAGAGACTGCTTGGGCTGCTGGGCCAGGAGAGCCCAGACTAAGGGGCACAGCTTGGCCCTAGGCCAGCCCCTCCCCATTCCATGGCAAGAACAGTGTCAGGATGCCTTGGGGGAGCATCTCCTGGGGTGAGGGGGCATCTGGCAGAGGCAGCTTGGGGCACCCTGGCTCCACTGTGCTCAAAAACAAGAGGGGTAACAGTGACCCAAGGGCAGCTGGGCCTGTGGTTGGTCTTTGGCCAAAGGCTGCCCGGCAGTGGTCAGGCGGGCCTGCCTTTTGGTGAAGCAGCTGAGAGCCCAGGAAAACCTGAGAGCAAAGCGGGAGGGGGTGCCCAAGCAGGGGCATCCTTGAGCTTAGAACATGGCAGGGCTGGGGCGGGGGCACCTTCAGAGCTGTAGAGGTTTTAGTCTCCTAAGAAACTAGGGGCTTAGCCTCTCTTCAGCTTCCTTCTAAATCACCAGCAGTCAACAGGACAACCCAGAGGGGGCACGTGGAAGGTTCAGGGCTTCTGGGTTCTGACTTCCTATCCACCCAACCAGGACCTGAGACTCCTCTTGGCCCATAGCACAGCGGAAAGACCTGTGATAGGGAGCTTACTGCCTCCCCGGGCCTCAGTTTACCCTTTTGTATCTTCCTGCCCTTGCTCCTGGGTCTGCCAAGCCAGGAAAAGGACAATTAATGGCTCACCCTAAATGCAGCTCTGCTCTCCTCCCCATCTCTTTCAGCTGACCCCCATGCAGCCTGGATTGCAGGCCCTCCAGCTCATTCAAGGCCTTCTTAAGTGATGAGGCCAGAGGAAAGATTCTCACCTTCCGGTCCTTGGGCACTTCATTATTTCTCCTCAGCTCCCCCCACCCCCAACACACACATGGTTTCTCCTCAGCTCAGGCCCTGGAGTGCTACATTGTTTTTCCTCAGCTCCCCAGGGGTGCTACATTGTTTCTCCTCAGCTCCCCCAGGGTGCTACATTGTTTCTCCTCAGCTCCCCCCCCCCCAGGGTGCTACATTGTTTCTCCTCCTCATTGTTCTTCCCCGGTGCTAACCAGAGTCTCCACCAACCCAATATACCCCATCCAAGAGCCCCAGAGCCCCTCTTCTCCACAGGAGGATGACATCGCCCTTCCCTCATCCCATGACTTACTTCAATGCTGGAGACCTGTCCTCCGATTTGAAGTGGGTCTCAAAGGGATTCCCAAAGGAGCGTTTCCTCAGCATGGCCTTCACCAGGATCTGGAGAGAAGGGGGCACATGGTATCGGATACTGGCAGAGACAGCGCTCAGCTTTCTGGGAGGAGGCTGCCCAGCTGGGTGCTGCTTGGAAGGGGCAGGGTTTGCAGCCAGGGCTCCCTCCCCACACAGGGGTCTTCAGGTGTTTGTGGGCTGATAGCCTATTTCGGAGGCAGAACTGAATTTTCACCCATTTTGAAAATCCATTTCTGATTATGGCAGCAGGCAGTAATTGTCTGCTCACGGGTGTCACAGGTGGTGACAATCTGGCCAGTCCTGCTGTACCGGAGCCATAGTCCCCATGAAGGCCAAGGGACTCATTTTACAGATGGGGAAACTGAGCCATGGAGGAAGAGGGATTTGCTCCAGATTCCAACTCATGACTGACTACCTCAACCTCAAGTCCAGGACTCTCCACTCCTTCTGATAGGTGTCACATGGTACCTCAGAATTGAGGATTGACTTGTATTTTTGTAAATTTGACTCACCCTTCCTCAGGAAAAATTCAAATCTGACTACCCTGCTAACTAGTGATTCCCTCGTGTTGGGCTGGGCTGACTAGGGTTTCCAGCCCGGGCAAACCCAAAGCTCTCCATCTGACAAAAAATACTGGGAAAACTGGGAAACATATGGTAAAAACTAGTTATAAACCAACATCTCACCCCATATGCCAAGATAAGGTCAAAATGGGTATACCGTTTATAACCATTTATACATAAAGCTCGATATGAGCAAATTAAGAGAGCATGGAAGAGTTTAGCTGTCAGATTTATGTGTAAGGGAAGAATTTATGACCAAAGAAGATATAGAGAGCATTACAAAATGTAAAACAGATCATTTTGGTTATATAACAGCAAAAAATATATTTTTTTTTGCACAAACAAAACCAATGCAACCAAAATTATAAGGAAAGCAAAAAAGTGGGGGAAAGTTTTCCAACATGCATCTCTGAAAAGGTCTCATTTATCAACTATACAGAGAACTGGGTCAAAATTATAAAAATACAAGTCATTCCTCAATTCATAAATGAGCATAAAAGGTTATGAACAGGCAAAGAAACCATGTGAAAAAATTACATCACAATTGAGCAGAGAAATGTGAGTTAAAACAATTCTGAGGTACCATCTCACCTACCAGAGAGGATAACACGACAAAGGAAAAGACTGGATGTTAGAGAGAATGTGGGAAAACTGTGACACTAATGCACTAATATTGGTGGAGTTGTGAACTGATCCAACCATTCTGGAGAGCAATTTGGAACTATGCCCAAAGGGCTAACAAACTGTGCATAATTGCACCATAGGTGGTGCAGTGGATAGAGCACTAGCTCTGAAGTCAGGAGGACCTGAGTTCAAATCTGACCTCAGACACTCAGTGTGACCTGAACAAGTGACTTAACCCCAACTGCCTCAGGAAAAAAAAAAAACCCAAAAACCAAAACCTGTATATAACCACTGCCAGGTCTGTATCTTTTTTTGTGGCATCTGAGAACTAGAAATCGAAGGGATGCCCATTCATTGGGGAATAGCCATGACTGTAAGGGAATATTATTGTGCCGGGTGAAATGACAAGCAGGATGCTTTCAGAAAAACCTGGAAAACCTCGCACGAATGACTGGTTGTGAAGTGACCAGACCCAGGACACTCTTCTGCAGTAACAGCAATGCCGTTTGGTGAAGAACTGTGGAGGCTTGGGAAGGTGTGAGACAATCCCAAAGGACTCATGATGAAGCGGCTATCCACCCCCAAGAAAGCTCCCAGACCCCAATGTCCAAGGAGGCCCACTGATTTTCACTCTGCTTTTTCTCTTACTCATCCTCGGGTCCAAAATGACTAACATGGGCATGTTTTGGCACGGTTTCACAGGAATAACCCATGTCTGGTTGTTTGGCGTCCCAGGGGAGGCAGGCAGGGAGGGACAGAATTTGGAACTTACAACTTTAAATAAAAGGCTTTTGTTTTCAATTTTGATGGACACATCAGGAGTAACATCTTGAAAACAAGGGGCTTGTCTGCCCTGCTTAAGGAAGTGAATGGCTCTCACTCTGGCACTGCCCGCCAGGCTGACACCGCTTCCCATGAGCCTCCTCGGCTCTTCCAGGGGAGCTGGGCTAGCCCCTCTACAGGGAAGGTGGTCTCCTAGGGCCCGACCCACTGGTTGTTCAGCACTGTGGGCAGCTCCAACCCCAGCCAGCAAGGACACCATGTGCCACTTTCCCCTCAAGCCCTCCCTCCCCTGGCTTGCCCCCCTCCCAAACGGAGAGCTCTGGCGCCTCCCTCTGGCTGCTCCCGCCGGCGCAGATGGAACAGAGGGCTGGTGGTCAGCAGTACTACGGACAGCTCCCGCTCCCTTACCACAGTGGGCAGCCGTGGGATCAGCTTGACCGAGTTTTTCACTTCCTCCTCCGTCACCTCCACCATACTGCAGTGCTCCTCCTCCGAGGGCAGTGGACACTCTCCGTCCTTGGTCACCCAGGGATGTAACTTCATGGGAAAAGAGAGGAGGGGGAGTAACGGAGGGTCCTTGTCAGCAAGCCCCCCCCACCCCTACGCGACACCCATAGTCCTGGGGCCCTACTGCCTCATAGAACCCCCCCCCCCGTCAGAGTCCACCCTCCACAGTCCTGCCCTCCAGCCTTCCCTTCTATGTCTCTCCCATGCTCAAAGACCCCCTCTTGCCTCCATAGGCCCATTCTTGGCTCCTTTCTATCTGTCTCAGAGGAAACCTAAAAGGCTTCCCCTGCAGCTTCCAGACTTCTCCCCCCTCGCCTCCAGTACCCCCTCTCTGGCTCCTGTTCCCACCCTGCCCAGTGCCCGAGCTTTCCAGGGTCCCCCATGGGCTTCCTAACCTTCAAGCCCCTGACTTTTCGGCAGTGTCTCACATCACCGGGCCCCTACCCCATGGCTTCGGAGCATCCCCAGCCTTTGGTTTTCCCTCTGCCTCCCCAGTGACTTCTTCCCTGGCTCTCTGTCTCCTTCCTCTCTAAACATTCAGGGTTCTGGGGGGTGGCTGGCTGGGCAGTGAGGGCAAAGTTCAGCTAAGGCCTGCCCCTGCCTCATGGAGCTCATGACTGCTAGAAGGACCAGATCACGGACACACACAAAGGAGACTCTTGTATGAAGGCTGACGTGAGGGAGCGATGTCCAGCAAAGGAGCAAACCATTTGGGGGGGAGGCCGGAGGTAAGGAAGGAGGCAGAGTGTGAGGCAGCCTCGTCTCCTGGCAGCAGGGGGCTTGATGTCTGGCCAAACGGGGTAGGTGGGCATTTGGGGGTCAGAGAGGAGGGGAAACCAGGAGGGGACATCAGGGAGGCCATCAGAGGCTGGTGGTGCAACATGGGCAAGGAGGAAGCTGGGGGAGCTTGGGAAGCTGCTCTTGCTGCTCCAAGGAGGTTCTGGGGCACTCACCTTGATTTCAGGGATCACAATCCTTGTCTGGGGATCCTTGTCCAACATCCGGAGGATCAGGTCCTTCAGAGACTCACTGATCAGGGGCCTATGAAAGGAAAGGGCATGGCAAGAAGGGCGGCCCCAAGCCAGGCCAACGAGGGCACCCCTGCCTGGGGGGCCAGGCTCTGCCATGTTGGGGAGACTCATTCCCACTCCCACTTGGCCCTGGGCAAGCCCTTTTCCTGCTCTTAGCCTGCTTCCTCTCCTGTGGAGTGGGGTCATGGAGAGAGGAGGGAGGGAATCATCATTTATGTAGCACCCACTGTATGGCGGGCACTGGACTAGGCATTTCACAAATATTACCTCATGCGATCCTCACAACAAATCCTCTGAAGGAGGGGCTGTTATAACTCGCGTTGTACAGTAGGGGAAACTGAGACAAACAGATCCAGTGACAAGCCCAGTGAGCGTCAGGCTGAATCAGAACTTGGAGCTTCCTGTCTTTGCCCTTTGGCGCCCCAGGAGAGTCACTGGGGTGCTTTGGGGCCTTTCACTGAAACTGTGGGGGGTCTTTGGGCAGAGGGCAGCCTCTTGGGGCCCCAGGCTCTTCTTCTTAGACACCCCTTTATTTGCTCAAGAGTTCCAGTACAGATGGGAGCTGAAGGGGTACAAGAGACCCACTGAGAAGCCTGTGATTCTCTCCCACTTGGCTGGAGCCCCGCCTGCTGCTGCAGTGACTGCAGGCACCTGGACGGGCCTTTCCAGAACACCAGGGTCCCTCCACCTCAGAACTGGCCCCGACAGGGGATCCTCCCATTTCTGGCCAATGCTCCGCTCAGGGGGTAGGGGGACGGGAAGCTCACTACCTCCCACGGTGCCCCTTCCTCATCAGCCCTATCTAGTGACATTAAGCAGGCGTCTTTTGCCAGCTCCGAGAAGTTCTGCTCATCTGAGCTGGAGGGTTCAGCCAGAGAAAGGCTCCCGAGCCCACACTGGGCCAGACTGGCAGCGGCCATGATGTGGGAGGGGCTAGGGGTGGGGCAAGCGTCCCGGGAAGCCGGCCTGAGCCCCTGAGCCAGGCATTGGGCCCCCAGGCGGGCAGCGTTTGGCCCAAGTCAGGAGGAGCCCTTAGCCCTCGGCTTGCAGCGCCAGCAGGTGAGATGGGACGGCCCTAATTAAACCGTCAACTCCCCAGAGGGGCCATCGGCAGTGGGGGGGGGGGAACCCCAGAAAGCCTAGTGGGATCCCAATTTTAATTAGCGGCAGGCCAGGCAGGGCTGGGGCAGGGGCTCTGTGCCCGCCATAGAGTGACTCCCAGCCCTCCCAAAGCCCCTCCCCCTTCCTGCCCCCAACCAGGAGGCTGGATCATTTCCAACTCTCCAGGCAGGGGGAAGCCCACCTCCAGGGGCTGTGGGTCCCTCCTTGGGAGACCCCTCAGGCTGCAGGCCGAGGGACCGGCCTGGGAATGGCCTTTGGGTCAGTGTAACAAACTTCTACTTGAAGCCCCTGGGCCCGCTGCCACTGCGTGGTCGGAGGGTAAGTTACCCAGCCCATAAAGACGGGGGTCATACGTGAGATCATTAGACCGCCCCTCTCTTCTGATGGTCTGCTGGGACCAAAAAAGGGAAACCAAGGGCAGGGCTTCCTGGAGGAGGTGGCTCTGGGAAAGAAGGCTAAAAGGTGGGGGAGATTGAGCAGGTGAAGAAAATAGGGGCAGGATGCTCTAGGCAGAGGGCTGGGGGGACTGGGTGCCCACACGGAAAAGCCCCTTGCCCAGGGAGTCACCAGCGTGGGCTGAAATCCTGAGGACGCCAAGAGGGACCTTATGAAATCAAGCTCAGAGGGACCGGGGAGGGCCTTGAATGCCAGAACACGTAAGATTCCCTTACCTGTCCCATAGGTAAGGGAAGGGGGGAGCCTTGAAGGCAGAGGAATTAAGGAGTCAGAACTGCCTGTGAGCGAATTCAGCAAAGCTAGGCAGGAAGAGGGGGTGGGGATAAGCCAGTGGGAATGGGGTGGAGGGGCTGAGCTAGCCCAGGAACAGTGGGA
>JAJPUD010017681.1:0-30652 GCA_023553655.1 Myrmecobius fasciatus
TCTCTTGCTGCTGAACTTTGTTGGTAATGTATAAAAATGTTGATGATTTATGTGGATTTATTTTGTATGCTGCAATTGTGCTAAAGTTGTGAATTGTTTCTAGCAGTTTTTTAGTTGAGTCTCTAGAGTTCTCTAAGTATATCATCATGTCATCTGTAAAGAGTGATGATTTGGTTTCCTCATTACCTACTCTAATTCCTTTTATCTCTTTTTCTTCTCTTACTGCCAAAGCTAACATTTCTAACACAATATGAAATAGTAATGGTGAGAGTGGACATCCTTGTTTCACTCCTGATCTTATTAGGAATGGGTCTAGTTTTCCCCATTACATATGATGCTTGCTGATGGTTTTAAATAGATGCTACTGATCATTTTCAGGAAAAGCCCACTTATTCCTATACTCTCTAATGTTTTAATAGGAATGGGTATTGGATTTTATCAAATGCTTTATTTGCATCTATTGAGATAATCATGATTTTTGTTAGTTTGGTTATTAATATAACTGATTATGCTGATAGTTTTCCTATTATTTGACCAGCCTTGCATTCCTGGTATAAATCCTATTTGGTCATAGTGTATTATTTTGGGGATGACTTTCTGTAATCTTATTGCTAATATCTTATTTAAGATTTTTGCATCAATATTCATTAGGGAAATTGGTCTATAGTTTTCTTTCTCTGTTTTTACCCTACCTGGTTTAGCTATCAGCAACATATCTGTATCATAAAAGTAATGTGGTAGTACACCTTCTTTCCCTATTTTTTCAAATAGTTTATATAGTATTTGAAATAATTGTTCTTTGAATGTTTGGTAGAATTCACATGTAAATCCATGTGGCCCTGGAGAATTTTTCTTAGGGAGTTGATTAGTACCTTGTTCTATTTCTTTTTCTAAAATGGGGCTATTTAAATAATTTATTTCCTCTTCTGTTAATCTGGGCAGTATATATTTTTGTAGATATTCCTCCATTTCATTTAGATTATCAAATTTGTTGACATAAAGTTGGGCAAAGTAACTTCTAATTATTGCTCTAATTTCCTCTTCATTGGTGGAAAGATCTCCCTTATCATTTTTGAGACTAACAATTTGATTTTCCTCTTTCTTTTTTCTAATCAAATTAACTAAAGGCTTATCTAGTTTGTTGGTTTTTTCATAAAACCAACTCTTAGTTTTATTTATTAATTCAATAGTTTTCTTATTTTCAATTTTATTAATCTTCCCTTTTATTTTCAGAATTTCCAATTTGGTATTTAATTGAGGGGTTTTAATTTATTCTTCTTCTAACTTTTTTCATTGATCTTCTCTTTCTCTATTTTATGCAAGTAAGCATCTAGAGATATAAAATTACCCCTTATAACCACTTTGGCCACATACCACAAATTTTAATATGTTGTCTCATTATTGTCATTCTCCTATGATTTGCTCTTTTACTCATTCATTCTTTAGAATTAGATTATTTAATTTCCAATTAACTTTTGGTTTATTTTTCTCCAGGCCTTATATTGCATTTGATTTTTATTGTATCATGACCTGAAAAAGATGCATTTACTATTTCTGCCTTTCTGCATTTGATTTTGAGGTTTTTATGCCCTAACACATGGTCAGTTTTTGTATAAGTTCCATGAACCACAGAGAAAAAAGTAAATTCCCTTCTGTCTCCATTCAATTTTCTCCAAAGATCTATCATACCTAACTTTTCTAACATTTTGTTTACCTCCCTTACTTCTTTCTTATTTATTTTGTGGTTTGATTTATCTTATTCTGAGAGAGCAAAGTTGAGATCTCTCACTAGTATAGTTTTGCTGTCTATTTGTTCTTGCATCTCTCTCAACTTCTCCTCTAGGAATTTGGATGCTATACCACTTGGTGCATATATGTTTAGTATTGAAATTGCTTCATTATCTATGGTACCCTTCAGTAAAATATAGTTACCTTTCTTATGTCTATTAATTAGATCTATCTTTGCTTTTACTTGATCTGAAATCAGGATTGCTACCCCTGCTTTTTTGTTCACCTGAAGCATAATAGATTCTGTTCCAGCCCTTTACCTTCACTCTGTATGTATTATTTTGCTTTAAATGTGTTGCCTTTATCTAATGTAAATGCTGTTTACAAGAAACAGTATATTGTTGTATTCTGGTTTTTAATCTAGTCTGCTATCTGCTTCGGCTTTATGGGAGAGTTCATCCCATTCACATTAACAGTTAAAATAACTAACTCTACATTTCCTGCCATCTTATTTACCCAAAGTTATATTTCCCTCTTTCCTTTCCCTTTCTGCCTTCCCCCCTCCCCAATATTTTGCTTTTTATGACCACCTCCCTCAAACACTCTTCCCCCATTTAGAGCCTCTCCCCCCTTTTCATATCTTTCCCCCAATTCTTCTATTTTACCTATCCCTTTATTTTCCTCCTTTCCTTCCCATTTTCCTATAAGGAGGGACAAGTTTCTCTGTGAAACCAAATGTGTCTGATATACTCTTTTAGAGCCCAATCTGATGAGAGTAAGATCCACACAATGCTCATCCCCCTCCCTTCTTTCCCTCAATTATATTAGATTTGCTTTGCCTCTTTCTGAGATTTTACTTTATTTTTACCTCCTTTTTAAATTTTATTTTACCTCCTTTACCCTCTATTCCCCAGTATGATAGCCCTTCCCCATCTAGTTTCTTTTTCATATTATCACAGTAAAATCAAATTATGCCCCCATTCTTTAAGTATAGCATAGTAGAAATATAGTTCTCAAGAGTTCTTTCCTTTTTACCTTTTATGCTTCTCTTGAGTTCTGTGTTTGGAGGTCAAATTTTTTGTTCAGATCTGGTCTTTTCATTAGAAAATAGGTGAAATTCATCTATGTCATTAAATAGCCATCTTCTTCCTTGGAAGATAATGCTCATTCTAGCTGGATAGCTTATTCTTGGCTGTAATCCAAGTTCCTTTGCCTTTCAGAATATCTGGTTCCAGGCACTTCAATCCTTCCATGTGGAGGCTTACAGATCTTTGATTCTAATTAGAGTTCCTCGGTATTTGAATTATTTCTTTCTACCTGCTAGCAAGATCTTTACCTTGGTGCAATAGTCCTGAAATTTAGCCACTATATTCCTTGGGGTTTTAATTTTGGGGTTCCTTTCAGGAGGTGATCAGTGAATTCTTTTGATGGTGATTTTGCCTTCTGTTTCTAAAATGTCAAGGCAGTTTTCTTTCATGATTTCCTGGAAGATAGTGTCTAGTTTCTTTTTTTTTCAATCATGGGTTTCAGGAAGTTCAATAATCCTTAGATTGTCTTTCCTAGATCTGTTTTCCAGGTCAGTTATTTTTCCTAGGATATATTTCATATTTTCTTTGATTTTTTCATTTTTTTGTTTTTGTTTGACTGATTCTTGAAGTCTTATTGAATCATTCTCTTCCATTTGTTCAATTCTAATTTTTAAAGTATTATTTTCTTCAGTTACCTTTTTTAGCTCCTTTTGTAACTGGCCAATTGAATTTTTTTATTCATTGCAGACTTTTTCCAATTCACCAATTTTGTTTTTCAGTGAATTGGTGTCTTTATCATATCTCTTTTGTAGGGTATTATATCATTCTTGTACTGTTCGCAATCCATTTCCCCATTTTTCATCTAACTCTGTTTTTGAGATTCTTTATGCAGTCTTCCAGGAAAGCCTTGTGAAAGGGGGACCAGATCATGTCTCTATTTGTGGCTTCCTCTGGAGTTGCTTTGCCTATAGGAACCTCAGGATCTGGAGCCTGCCCTTCTTTCTCTCCATAAAAGCTGTCTATGCTGAGAGCTCTTTTCTGTTTCTTACTCATTTTTTAAAGCTTGAGGTCTGCTTAAAGTAAGGAAACAGCAAATGCTTCAATTTGCCCTTGGGCAGTTCAGCTGATTGACTTCTGGTGCTGGGCTGTCCGGGCTAGGAGCAGAGTTTGCAGTAGGTTACAATCTGCCTTTTACAAAAGGCAGATCTGCCAAAGCACCTGCCTGCAATTAGGGCAGAGTGTCCCCGAGAGCCTCAGATAGACTCCCCAGGGGTTTAGAATCTGCCATGCTGAGTCTTGCCCGGTTTCCTGCCCTGTCTCCTGGAGCTGCACCCAGCAAACTGCTCGACTCCCTGCCCGACTGAAACAGACCTGCTCTGGAGCTTTTTCAAGGTAACTTCTGTGAAGAATGCTTTGTAGTCCAAATATTTGTGGGTTCTTTGACTTAAGAATCAGTTTAGAGGCTTAATCCACTGTTGGTTTGAGAAGTCAGAGGAAGTCACAGAGAGTCGTGTCTTCACTCCACCACCATGGTCAAAAAAGATCATTTTTATTCACCATTGTTGTAAGATTGTTGAGACCAGATTGACAATCTCACCTATAGCTTTAACTCTGTGAATCTATGCATGGAAACCATGGAAAAATATTTACAGTAATATTTTTAAGATCAATACAGCTTGTGTCCCGAAATAATATCTGGCCAACCACTAGTTGGTTTTCTCTCTCTGCCCCAAGTTCTATACCACAAAAATTTGCTATGTGTCTAAAATTTAAATTGTAAATTTTTGGTTTTATATTTTAAATTTAAAAATTTTAATTTTTAATGCTATTCAGAAGCTTTAAATAGTTTCCAAGATTAGATTTAATCATCCCACTCTTAGAAGGGTATTTTGAAGTACATTTCCCCTCTCCAGAAGCACACCTCCCCTCTCCTAGAAGTAAAGTGCTTCTGAGGGACCAAATTGTCACACATTAATGGAGCCAGGTCCCTGCACTCCATATAGCCCCTAGTGAGTTTTATTCTCTTAATATGTATATGTCTGGCTTTTTTTTTTTATCAGGCACCTTTCTTCCCTTCTTTCCTTTCCTTTCTTCCTCAGATTCTTCCATATTATTTTTCAGTAAGACTTGAGTTTTGAACTGGCTCTTACTGTTAAAATATATTCACAGTATTCAAACTCATTAAGGGCTTGTTTTCCCCATCTTTGGGTGGCCCACAGGCCCTTCCTTAAACAGACATTGGGCTCTGTCCAAGGAATTTCTCTTTTTGACAGTTTCACCTCCAGTAGTTTGTTCTTGGGCACTGTGAACCTAGTCCTAGAAAGCAAAAATCAAAAGAGGAAGCTCTGTTCTTCCAGGAAGGACTCAGTTATTCCAGTGGGCTGTCATAAGACAATCTTCTCCAGAGAATTTTTCTATTTGGACCATCCCTGGAGATCTTCCATTTCAATGGTTAAAAACTTTGGGAGGCATGCATATTCCTGTTTTATACCTCATTTGACATTAACAACTAAATAATAATTACACAAAGTTTTCTCTGTGATTGCATTTATTAAAGAAACTGGTATGACTTCTTGCTGCCAAAAAAGACTTTAAGGCAATGTTTTGCTGTTGTGAATCAAGTTTTTGTAATCAAGTTAAAAATGAAAACAGGATACTATATTTTATGCATATTCTTCTATGAGTCTCTAAACTCCTTGAAAATGGAAATCCTTTTAAAAAAAATTCAAACTTTCTATCCACTTTCAGTGCTTTCCCGCAGTCCAATGTCCAGCACATCAATCTCCTGACAGAAATATTTAATTAGTGTTTGTTAAATTGTTGTCAAAATTAATTCAACACATTTATTAAATATCAACTATAAGTCAAACACCATTTTAATTCAGCAGTGACACTTTAATATTGGCTTTCAATAAAGAAAACAAGGAAGCAATTCCAGGCTACCTCTAGGTCCAGTACCATGTATAGAATTTTTATTTTGTTTTGTTTGGGTAAAGGATTCTTTTTTTCTTTTTCTTTTTTTTTGGCTTTAGATCTCTTAACCCTTTTTAAAAGCTTTTCTGTACTGCTTTATTTTTTTTAATTTCAACAGTATTTTATTTTTCCAATTATATTAACAATTACCAAAAAAAGGTGAAAATATTGTGATTTGATCCACAATCATTTTCCATAATTCTCTCTCTGGATGTTGCATTTTCTATCCCAAATGTATTGGAATTGTCTTAAATCACCATATTTCAGAGAAGAGCTAAGTCTATCAATTGAAAGGATCCTTTCTTTATGCTTTTCAGATTACCTAATAGAGACAACATCTACTCTGTCTATGCACAAAGCCAACTTGGATTTAAGCTTGCTGCTATAGACAATAATACTCTCCCAGACACTTTTGTACATCACATATATAAAAAACACGCAGAAATATGACAAAAAATGCTATGTAGAACAACCTCTTAGTTCAACCACAGAGAATAGTATATTTAGATTTGAGAACAGGCAAGATCTAGGTATATTTAATATAAGGAAATTAAAATAATTTCTCCTTTTTTCATAGCTCAGTGTGACTGGATAGGAAATGCTCTGCTACCTTTTATGTACATCTTAAAGAAATTATAATTTTACTGGTTTCCATTGGCCTTAGAAATAACCTGTTCAAATAGAATCAGAATTCTATGTTCTCTCTAGAGGAGGAAACTGAAGCTTGGGGATGTGATATTGTACATGTACATATTCATATGTGTATTATATACACATGTATATTTTATATATAATGAGAGAAAATAGTACAGATATTATAGACAGACATAAAAGTATATCTGTATGTATGTGTATCAATAGAGCTATACACACAAATATCTATATATCTCTATATAAAGATAGATAGCCATTGAACATCTGTATACATACATGTACATACATATGTATTATGTGTTTTATGTGTGCAATTTTATTGTTCTATATACATGCATGTTTTATATATAATAGAAGAAAAACAGTACATGTTAGTTACTTGACATATTTTCATGAATTATTTGATCGTTTGTTTTTATTGTTCAGTTGTTCAGTCATATCCAACTCTTTGTGACCCCATGGACCATAGCATGTCAAGCCCTTCTTTAACTATTGACTGATTTGATCTCCTTGCTGTGTAAGGAACTGTCAGGTTTTCTCAGCACTATAATTAAAAATTGTCCATTCCGCAGTGTTCATTTTATAATACAATTCTCAAAGCCATAGATTGCTACTGGAAAAGCTATAGCTTTGCCTATAGAGAACTTTATCAGCAAGATGATGTCTCTGCTTTTTAGCATGCTATTCAGCTTTGCTATAGCTTTCCTACCAAGGAGCAAGCATATTTAAATTTCATGGCTCCAGTTGCTATCTTCAGTGATCTTTGAATCCAAAACTATAAAATCTGACATTGTTCCATTTCTTCTTCCTCTTTTTTTGCCAGTAAGTGATGGAATTGGTTGCCAAGATCTTAGTATATTGTTTGTTTTTATTTTTAAATGTTGTTTCAAGTCAGTTTTAACTTTCCTCTTTTATCCTCATCAAGAAGTTTCTTAATTCAACCTTTGTTTTATATAATACTGAAAATAGCATGATAATTTGAGGAAGGAATTTATGACAATTAGAACGATTTTAAATAGATGAACTTCTCTTTTGAAGAATGAATATCCCATCATAGGAAAACTTCAAGCAGATATTGGGCAACCACTTCAATTCAATACAATAAGCATGTATTAAGCACTGATCATTATAAAACATCAAGCTAAGCAAAGGCTTGGAAACAAAATAGGTGCCCGTTAATTAGGAAATGGGTAAACAAATTTGACATAGGGATAGAATGAAATACTATGGGATTTGGGGGTGACAAATGATGAATTTCAAGAAACATGGGAAGACATAGGAACTGATGCAAATTGAAGTAAACAGAACAAGACTACCATTCCAGTGAGATCGTGGCTTCCTAATATGATAAATCCTTAGAGAGGAAAAGCCAAACTGCATATGATCTGTGGGGAATCAGTGATCTCGTGAATCATCATATAGCAAGATTAAGCACAGCCTCTCCTAAATGGTTTTGCCAATGGCAAACACAGGAACGAAGTTTATGCTAAAGAGACTCAATTTCATCTGAGTAGGAAAGTAGACTTGTGATGTGGTCAGTAGTCTTTCTATTAATATGCATCATCTAGAGAAGTAACCCCAAATTATTCTCTATTCATAGAAGAAATTGGGATTTCTCTTATATAAAATAATCCTCCTATTAAGGAACAGCTGCTAGCTCCACAGGGACTATAATAGTCCATCCTCTCATAATTCAGTACCTAGATATTCATTTTGGACCAGTTTTTATACTGAGCGGTGAGGCAATTCTGAGGTCATTAAATACTTCATTCTAATGAAAAGGAACCTCTTTACTAAATTTTATTCAATTCATGTAATATTAATGTCCATCTTAAAGGCTTAATGCAAACACAATAAATCTCTTCAAGTATTTTAAGAATTATCCATAAGAAGGAAGATTGGACTTGTTTTGCTTGACCTTGGAGGGCGAATTAAGAGAAAGAGATGGAAATTCAAAAGCAATACATTTAGGTATGATGAAAGGAGAAACTTTGTCGTAAATTATAGCAATCCAAAAGTAGAATGGAATTCCCAGGAGATCCTGAATTTCCCATCTCTAGAGGTCTTTAGCAAAGGTTACATAAGTTTAGAGAGAATTCTTATTCAACTACAATCTTTGATTCCTACTAATTGAGATCTTGTGACAAACTAGAAAAGTTTTTTGAAATTAAAATTGATAGGAATTAAAAAGAAATGGATATTGAGTGTTGGCAGGTAAGGAAAAATCAAAGACCCCCAAGCTGCAAATATAGGTGAGTGGGAAGGCAGGAGTATCCTCAGCCAAGGGCATGCTGAAGCCAGTTCATACTAACTTTTGAGAACTAATTGTTAAATTCTCAGTGTGAGCAATTACAATTTGGAAATAGGAAAACTCTACAAATCAGGGTTTGATTTATTGTTTTATTGATAATCTAGTCTGAAGAAAGTAATAGAGAAAATTATAGTAATGGAGATTAAATTTTTAAATGTGTCTATCTTTTTTGAGAACTGGTTATTAAACATTTATTATCATGCCACTTCCATCAACAGAAATAAAGAAGTCAGTAGAAGTTTAGGGAGAACACTAAATGATGAATTTTGACTGTGAATAGGGCATCCAAGTAGAAATGTCCCACAAAAAGTGAAAATTAAGGATTGAAGATTTGGGAAAAGGTTACACGAAATATTATACTTTTTCATGTTATTAAGGTCCATGAGACATTCTGCTTTCTTTATTAATGTAGTTTATCTAAAACATAATATCTAAACTTTGCACAACTTTCTTTCTAGGCTGTAGTCTTAAATGAGCAAATAATCTTACTGAGGATGAAATGGAAATGGAAATCTGTCGATCCAAAAGAATTTTTAGAAAGTTACGTTCTGAACCTAATATTCATTTTGCTGCATCTTTCATACAAAAATAAACATTTAAAAGCTTTCCACAGGCTTGCTGTAGAATTACATTAATCAAACAGGCTTCTTGGGTATGTTTTTCTGCAGTTTCCTTGGCGACAGCCTCATGTTTACTGAGTACAGAGCACACATAGAACCCATTCTGAATTATACTTACAAAGCAGTTACATTTCAAAGGAACACAACAGATGCAAAGATAGAGCACAGGGAAAAGAAATAAGATTAAAAAAATCATTTCTTTTCTTTTCCTTGGTAATTCTGAAATAATTTATTGGTATGTTTGGGTTTCTTGGTTTCCCTTCTCTCCCTTTCCACCTCTCTCTCTTTCCCACGCTCCCTCCCTCCTCCCTTTTACCACCTTCCCTCTCTCCTTTTCCTCCCTTCCTTTGTCTCTCCCTCCCTCCTTCTAGCTCGCTCTCTCTCTCTCTCTCTCTCTCTCTCTCTCTCTCTCTCTCTCTCTCTTTCTGTGTGTCTGTGTGTGTGTAGGGGGTAAATATAGTTTCAACCAAATTATAATCCTTTACTGCTGAAAAGACCCAGAGCTCACCTTCACAAACTAATATCCCTAAGACATCGTAACAGGAAATTAAAACTTATCATGCTATAAAGCCATCCAAATGAGAGCAAAAGCCCATTGTTGGAAGTTTAACATTACCTCCTTTATAATACTTTGTTGGGAAACCATAAGCTTCCATTCTAAATCTTAGGATGAAAATCAGCTGTTTTAGTGTGACTATACTATGGTTTTCTCTTCTGTGCTTAGATACACAGAGTTCCTAAGTAGAGGTACATGTATTTCAGAGGGATATTGCCTGGTTACTTAATTATTGCAAAAAACAAACAAACAAACAAAGTAAAGTATAGTTCCAAAGATAAAAAATTTCTAGCATGAACTCATTCTAATTTAGAAGACACTTTTTTTTGGTCAAGTCATGATTTCATCCATGGGGAATACATGAGGGAAGGGATGGTATTCTCTGGCATAAAAACTGTCACTGATGTAGATCTAGCAATTAATCTGTATCTTGTTATCTTAGAGTAAACTGAGGCACCAAGAGAATATGTTTTGTTCATGATCACTAAGCTAGTAAATCTGAGAGGCAGGAGTCCTGATTCCAAGCCTAATCTTATATGATCTTATATACCATATGTGATGCTGCCTATCACTTTGCCATTGTTTAATAGGATTTTGGAAGAAAAAAAAACATTATTTTTAAGAATGAAATGTAATATTGTTGTTATTATTACATTTTAATTACAGGTTGCTGCAAGAAAAAGCTCTGGTTATCTAACTAAATAAACTCTTTATATTAAATGTATACATGATGTAAGATAATCTCAAAATGTACACAGACTTTGAGTAGTCAAAGAAAATTAACATTCAATTGGCAATTAATATTAATTATTTAATCAAATCTATTTCTCTACTTTTTTGTCTGGACCTCATCAGTGTTGGTAATTCACATGAATGTGCAACAGATTTGTTGTGACTACATGCGCATCTGACTGGAGGAATTGGGATAGGTTTGCCAGTGATAAATTATGAAATTAATTGAGATTAGAGATAAGTTGGATGAAGTAACATATGGGTTCAGATCAGGCTGACCTATCAACATGGAAAAGGAACTTAACATTCTTAAAAAGCCATAAGATACATATTTGATGAGTTATAAGAAATGGACTGTTCGGAAAATCTCATTTACAATATTGATGGCTTTGGGGGAAACGATTGGTATAATGGATAGAGTGTTAAACAGCATTAGAAATGGCTTTCCTGTAGGTACAACAGTTCTGAATATTATTTAATTTAAGAAAAGAAAAGGAACCTTGAGGTTATACTTGAAACTTGAGCCTCCATGGTCATTAGTCTAACCAATAAGATTCACAATGTAGATAGAAAGTCTGTAGTGCACTTTCTTGTCAAAAGATTTATTTTTTCCAAAATGGGAAAGGATTTTAATAAAATCCCTGGAGTCAATTTTTCTCCTTTAATACTCATCCTAATTTTCCTTCTTCAACTTGTACTGTAGAAAAAGACTTGCCCTCAGTTCTTGAACAAAATGTAACCACTGACTCAGATGCCACAATTTTATCTACATATCCCAAAGAAACCTTCTAAATTGGATCAGACATTTCATATTCAAGGGAAAAATCTTTGTGCCAGATGCCTGAACCTCATCAGCAGGAAAGGATATAGGCATTGATGACCCTTCATCAAAAAAGTTAGGGATTTCCCACAGTCAGATGCCAAAAAAGTTTTGATAGCACTAATACATTTAATACCAGTCATATTTTGCAGGTATTCCCTTTGTAAAATGAAATACACAGTAGGTTCCAAAAGTATCAATTTCCCCCAAGAACACAACTTTTAGGTAATAATTTCAAGGAGATAAAATATCTTCAAATATTTTTTGCAGAGTACAGAGAAAGAAATTCAGGATTAGACATCAATAAGCCAAATTCACTTAGTAATTTGGGTCTTCAAAAAAAGTCTTCAAAAATACCTACCTACTTCTCAGAAAATGGGTCATAGACTCCTAGAGCTGGAAGAGATCTGAAAGGTCAACTAGTTCAACTCCTTGTCAGTTTTCCTTGATCAATTTATGTCACTTCAACCAAATGGGCCAGCTCGGGAATGAAAGCAATGGCAAATACATTTGCTGAGCAATTGTCTGTGATATTTGAAAAATTTGAATCAGAAAGTTAAATCAGAACTAGTAAGGCCAAGTACACTGATGTTTTAAAAGAAATGAATAAACCTTGAAACCTATTCAGCAATGAACTTGACTTCAATTTCTGGGGAAATTCTGGAAAACATCATGAAAAAAATTTCTTATAATCTCATCACAATGATTCCATGTCTGTACAATTTCTAATCAGTTTAAAACTTTTGGACTTTTGACTATTGGATAAAAGGCAGATGGTGCCATACAGAAAATGTTTCAAGTGGTATGAATAATCACATCTCCCTTGAAACTTGAAGAATCCCAGCAGGAAATGAGAGAAAAGGTTTTCTCAGAAAGAATTTAGTTCAGTCCTGGTTTTTGGTTTCCAATAGAATATGGGCATGGGGACAATGTCTATGGCAATATAAATTAAAATATCACTGCTAAGAAGTCAAACTGGGGAATTTAATAGTTACTTGTGGCCCTACAGAATACATCATGAAACATGTCTACTTGCTTCCTTTTTAACAAGCAATTAGAAGACTAAGGCAGAATACTGTATGCATTATCAGAAATACTCACTAATTGCATGTCTTTGACAAAATTTTTTGCTTATTAAAAAGAAGAGTTCAATTTGCAAGGATAAGAAGGTGGGGAATATTTCCCAAAAATACCATGATGTGAAAATAAAGCATTAGTAAAACATTTAAAAAATAAAATAAAGTACTCCATTCTTTCCCTACTCATTATTGCAAGAGTTTTGAGATAGTAATCATCTCTGCTGTATGAATAAATGTGTCAACTCTTATGCTGTCTATTTAGCTGATTTTACACATAAAATAGAATATCCTTGAAGATAGAGATAATTATTTTATATTTTATGTCTGAAAGGATATAATAAAGTTTTGCTAAATTAACAAATTCAGACCTGAAGAGGTTAAAAAGTCAAAAAAAAACTCATTATTGATGGTGCCCAGATAAAATCTAGGTCTTCTGAGTAAATACAATACTTTAGTGCTCTTCCCAGTTCATAATATTGTCATTCCAATCCCCTTTCCGTTCTCTCTTCGATAATTTTAAATGGTGACCATACAGTTTTCTATAGCAACAGTTTAGACTTAAAATGCTTTGAAAAAAGTGGTTGCTCAGTATCTGATGTCATTTAAAAATAATTGTCAAACAGAATTATAAGAGTATGAAAGAGTCTCTTGAACCAGTACTTCAATATTTTCTGAGAAGGCTGTTTTTACTTAACAGTTAAAAGAAGAATGCATGTGTAGGTCATTCCTTTATTGTACTATTCAAGTGACTTTAATTTCAAAGAAAGGTGTATCTAGAAGCCAAGTAATTAGCTGCTAAATGGTAACTATTATTGGTTGCAAATGAAAAGTGAGAAATCTGGACATTGTATTTTTCAGAAACAAACAAACAAAAAAGAATCTCAGCATGGGTTAAAACATCTTCAGCAGCCAAAACCATTAAGGTATAAATGAACATTTATGGGGATAAGTTCCCTCTGTAATCCATTCCAGGGTTTAAGGTCTTGAAATGCTGATTCTATTTTCTTCCTCCATTTTCTGGATCTTATGGACTTCTAAGTCCAAAATCCACCAAAACTGCAGTTATATGTCTATATGAAAGGGGTATGAAACTGTAAATGCTACTTTTGACATGATGGGAAGCTGCTCTCAAACTAATTAATCATCAGGGTAAATTAGGAATTAAGGAACTTTCTCATAACCTCATCTTTATGATCCTATGTCTGAACAATCCTTTAATCAATTTCAAAGGAATATATAAGATTTATGACCATTGAATAAAATGGTGGTGGGTGATGCTACATAAAAAACATTCTATGATTTGTTAAGAGCAAATCATGTATCTTGAGATACCTATTTTTAAAAAACAGTAAGTTAAGTGATGAGTTCAGTTCAGCAAGAGACCAATAGAGCAGAAGAAAATTTCAGGTCTAGATGTGCCTTAAAGAGGTAAACTCTTGTGACAGCAATGAGAGTAGAGAGGGGAAAACCCAAAGAAAGTTGGTCTTCAACCCACCTCACCAACACTCTCCCCTTTTCCATTAATTATTTTATTGAAGAGACTGAACCAGCAGTAAAAGCACATCCAACTAGGAGTAAAGAAAGACAAATAAAATTTGAGGGGCAGTGGGAGAAACAGACATAATTAACCCCAGACAGGAAATCAATTTCAATAAGCATGATTCAGATGAGAAAATAAGTGTCAGTTGTGCACTTTATATAGTCCCCAATCCTCAAAGCAGAGGTGAAAGCTACCTAAGGAGATTCCCATGAATATGAAGGGAGTAAAAGAATTCCAGTAAACAAGAATTATAAATTATTCCCTTGTCACGTGTCTTTTTTCCTTGTGCCTCCTACCATCATTCTCTAAATTTAATCTCATTGTATCTTTATATGTTATATGTATTTATGAGAAATTATGTCCCAGGTATCTGGAGTAATGTTCTTCCTGTATCATTTTAGCAAATACTCTTTCTAAAAGCTGATTGTCCAGCTGACTGAGTAACAATGGGAAGCAAACAGGTAGGGATTCATGAAAGTACTTTGAACTAATACCCCTTAGGGTTGTCCCCCAAAGTATAAAAGTAGTAGTCACCCACTCTCTGGGAATTCAGTCTATCAATATAAAAGGTAGTGAGGAAGTAGCTCCAAAGGGAATGCTACAATCCATATAGGAAGATTCATTGCTACTTTGGAGAGATAGAGAGATAACAACAGAGACAGGAACAGAGACAAAAGGAGAGAGACAGATATAGGAGGGAGGGAGGAAGAGAGAGAAAAAAGAAAGGCACAGAGTGATAGAGACAGAGGAGAGAGACAGAGAGGGGGAGATAGAGATAGACAGAGACAGAAAAGAGAGATAAAGAGAGACAGACATACAGACATAGATAGACAGAGAGAGATAGAAGGGAAGAAAGAAGAGACAGAGAGACAGAGAGAAAGAAACAGAGACAAAGAGAGACAGAAAAATACAGATACAGAGTTAGACAAAGACAAAGAAAGAGATAGAGCCATAGAAATAGCGTAGAAGGCAGAGGGGCAGAACCTGAGGAAGCTTCACCAACACACCTTCCTCTCTCAGACTGATTCTTTTGTGAAAGCAAACTAGTTCATCATTTGCCTCAGTTTTTATCTACCTTTTAACTACTGAATGGGCATTGACTCAGACAAACTGAAACCTGGAAAACACTTAAGCTTAAAAAGACCCAGTTCTCACACTACATTCAGAGTCATTGCCAGTCTCTTGGTTCATGTCTTGTCATGGACTCTGATCATTCTGGAAGGTAAGTGAGGCTAATGACTCTGCATAGAATCAAGATATCTCACTGTCAATGTCATTGGTCTTCTTTGAGAATCAAGGATGAATAACAATAGAAGTAAAAAGTTCCTAAATTTAGAAAATGTATTAACAAGAAATGAAAGATCTTACCACAATGGAATTCTTATAAAAAATAACTAAAGTTCAAGGTGTAAAATTACACTCCAAACCTTCCTTCCCTTTTTTCCTAACTTATTCTGGATTGTGAAGGATGTCTATGAAATTCTTGGTTCTATAATTTTTAATGACTTGCTTACAGAGTGATGCATTTTCCCTTTGATAGGTTAGAATATTTCTAAGGAATATGGGGCTATCTCTAGTTATCCTGATTTATATCTAGCCACTGGACCCAGAGGGATCTGTAGGGGAAAGTGAGGCAAGTGACCTTGAACAACCCTCTCTCATTTAAATCCAATTCACTTACATGTCATGGCATCCCCTCCCTGATGAAGAAGATCATGGGCCTCTTCAAGTATGAAGGATAAACAACATACATACATACATACATGCATGTATGTATACATATATATAGTTACAAATAGCAAAATGTATTAGCTAACACAAATGAACCTTCCTCAAGATTCCTCTGCTTGTACTATTCTATCACCAATAAAGTTCTGTTCTACAATTCATGTAACTTCTATATTTTTCCACATCATTTTTAAGGGCCAGCCCCAGGAGAGTGAACCAGGTAACCCCATTTTCAGAGTGAGTTGAATCTCATAATTTAGTCCAGTACTCAGACCAGAAAAAAAAGGGATGAGGACCGGTTTTAGTGGATTTTATTTTGACAAAAAAAAAAGAAAGTGGAGAAAACATGAAATTAAAAAAAAAACTACTGTTAAAATTAAATAATGATGCATAAGAGGATTTAGATGGAAGATGAAAGGAGTAGGAGAGTAGTTGAGATGAGGCTCAGCTTCTTGGAATATCCTTCTCAAAAATTAATAACATGGGGGCAGCTAGGTGACGCAGTGGATAGAACATCAGCCCTGAAGTCAGGAGGATCTGAGTTCAAATCTGACCTCAGACACTTAACACTTCCTGGCTGTGTGACCCTGGGCAAGTCACTTAACCCCAATTGCCTCAGCAAAAAATAAATAAATAAAAATTAATAACATGAATAAGAATATATTTTTCTAATAAATCATATGAATATTAACCATAAATATTGAAAATAGACAACTAAATTTAGGGTGAAAGAATTTGAAGGAAAGCAACAGAAATATAATGTTTAAATCATCAAGAAACAATGTTGTCAAATTTAGAATTACTAAATAAAGAACAATGATAGTCAAAAAGTCAAATTCTAAAAAAAAAAAAAAAGTCAAAATTATACCAGGCTATGTCATGGATATAAGGAATAAAAGTAAGATAGATATATATTTCCTTTTTTTGGTTTTGTTATTGTTTTGCAAAGCAAGAGTTTTGCAAACTCTTGCAAAGCAGAGTTAAATGACTTGCCCAGGATCACCCAACTAGTAAGTTTCAAGTGCTTGAGAATGTATTTGAACTCAGGTCCTCCTGACTATAGGACTAGTAGCTCATCAATTGTATTATCTAGCTGCTCCAGGAATATAATATTTCAAAAATCAAAATACATTGGATGGTATACAAAAATACTATTTTACACAAATTTGAAACTATACATAAAAGAAAACAGCTCTATACTGGCAAGAAATTGGAAACTGAGTGGATGCCCATCAGTTGGAGAATGGCTGCATTAGTTATGGTATATGAATGTTATGGAATATTATTGTTCTATAAGAAATGAACAGGAGGATAATTTTAGAGATGCCTGGAGAGACTTACATGAACTGATGCTAAGTGAGATGAGCAGAACCAGGAGATCAGTGTACACAGCAACAAGATTGATTATATGATGATCAATTGTGATGAACGTGACTCTTTCCAACACTGAGATGATTGATGCCAGTTCCAATGATCTTGTGATGAAGAGAGTCCTCTACAACTGAAGAAAGGACTGTGAGTACTGAGTATGGATCACAACATAACAATCTCACTCTTTTTGTTGTTGTTAGCTTGCATTTTGTTTTCTTACTCATATCTTTTTTTTCCTTTTTGATCTGATTTTTCTTGTGCAGCAATAGATTTGCATAAATGTTTACACACATTGTATTTAACATATATTTTAACATATATAACATATATTGGATTGCTTGCCATCTAGGAGAGGGAATTGGGGGAAGGAGGTGAAAATCTGAAACATGAGGTTTTGCAAGGGCTAATGTTGGAAAATTATCCATGCACAGCTTAAAAAAAAAAAAGAAAACAACTGTATGCTTAGTAAGAGGAAAAAATTGAGTATGTCAAAGAACTTACAAGTTGATAGGGTAAATCAATTTGCAACTTACCAAACAGCAGAAAACTAAGTACATTTATATTGTAATGCAAGACTAACAAAATGAAATATTTGTTTTGATGTAGTTAAGAGTAGACAAGAACTTCCATGAGGAAAGAATTTGATTCCTTATATCAAAAAACTGACGTGAATAGAGTATTCTATTTACATCAGAAAGTTAGTATATTCACATATAATGAAAGACTAACATGTGAAGTATTAATTTTGATGCAGTTTAGGCTAGATGAATCATATTTGGGAAATGGGAGTCATTTTAAATGACAATGAGAAAGACAGGAGAATATGGGTAGGCTAAAGAATATAAAGAACAAAAAATTAAATGGAAATGATAAGGAATAGGTAGAAGAAGTGTATTAATATTTCATGGGGCAAATACTATATTGTCACCCATAAATCAGTATCATAGGTAGAAGGACACTCCAGAAGAATGACCCCTCCATTGGGTAGAAGTGAGACTGAAATAGAAGAGTCCAGACAATAATTTTTTTAGGATTCAGACGTGAAGTATGCAAATGGATTTCAATTACTTCTTCTCTTGAGTGGCTGAAAAACCAAAAATAGACAATTGTGGAGGGAAAAGAAAGAGAATTAGCAGTTTTTATAGCTCACAAAAAAAGGAACAAAGTGATATGCAACAGATCTCACAGAGGTGGGTAGGGGAGAAGCAAAAGTCTTGCAACAAATTCTTTTAAGATACTTGGATGCTTCTGGAGGTTAGTGTCTACATGATGGGGTAATGCATCTTGGTACTTTCTCTGAATGGAGAAAAGAAGCAGCCATGCAATCCATAGAGATATGATTCAGATATACTAGTGCAGTTTCAAAGTTGAAAGGACAGAGGGTTTACATGATGTCAAAATTAAATTGATGAGATAAGATAAAAAAGAACAGCATAGATCCCACTAGATTAAGGTTATGGATGACAGTTCACTGTACTTTGCTTCCTCCATAGAGAATAAGCATTTCTGAAGATAAATTCTGGAGAGATAGAAGAAAACCAACACTGCTTGTCAAGGGGTCTTAGAAATTAATATCACTGAAATAGAAGAATAATCGAGGTAGGAAGATTAGATACTGGTCTATTATCTAAATTGGTAAGAAGAATAATTAAATGAATAAAACAGAAAGTAAATATGAATTAAAGTGAGGCAAAAGAGCTCAGGATTGACCAGGGTAATAAGAGGGAGAATTTGAGAGATTAGGTTCAAATAAATATAAGTAAAGCAAATTATGGAGGACAAAATGTAAATCTAATGAAGTTAATTTCATATATATATACATATATATATATATAATTTATGCAATATATCTATACATGTATAAAAGGAAAATAAATATACAAAATATCTAAATATAAGGTAATTTGGGAGAGAAAGTACTAGCAGTTGTAGGAATGAATAAAAGGTTTATTTAGAGAGTGGTACTTGAGCTGCATGTTAAAGTAATAGAGGGATTCAATGACATGAAGTTGAATAATGCATTCCCGGAATAAGAGACAGCCAGCACAAAGACACAGAGATAGGTGAGAAGAGTACTATATGTATAAAGAACACAGAGAAATACAGTTTGCCTGAATTGAAGTGTGTATGAAGGGAAGCAATGGACAATGAAGCTGGAAATATTGGGTTGGGCCCAGTTGTAAAGAACTCACAAAGATAAATGGAATGTTTTATTTTTTCTAAAGGCTCCAAGGAACCATTAGAATTTATTGAGTATGAGCATAGCATAATCAGATTTATCCCTAAAGAAAATGACTTTGGCAGTTGTGAGAAGGATGAACTGGAGTAGGGCAAGATGAGGCAAGGAGACTGATTAGAAGGCCATTGCAAATAATTTAGGCAAGAGTTCATGAATACTTGAACTAAGGTGGTAGATGTATGGATATAGAAAGGGGATAAGACAAAAGTGATTCTATAGAAGTAGAGGCAGCAAAAATTTGTCATTTATTATATATGTGATGTGAGAAAGAATGAAGCAAAATACTGAAGCTTTGAACTTAGGAGTCTAAAATAGGAAGGTCTGGAAGAATAGTGGGCTGGATGAACTATAATGAGCTCTATTTTGTACATGAGTTTGAGATGTTTTTACAATCATACAATAAAATTAATTAAAAGAAAGGCAATATGAGTAAAATATATAAACCTTAACAACAACTAAGTAAAATCATCCTGAAAGGCAAATTTGTCAAAGAGTAACAGGAATGGGATAAAGAGAGAGAGAATGAGGGAGACATTGAAGGATCCCTGAGAGATGGAGTAGGTTAAGTAATAGCAAGGTAAGGTAGCAGGTATAAGTAAAACAGAGGAACCAGCAGGAATAGCAAATAAGAGAAACACACAAACATAATAATAATGATGAAGAGTATAATTTATTAGGAAAAAAGCAAGAGTAATAATCATTAATTTCAGAAAAAGTTAAAGTTAAAATAGATTTAATTTAAAAAAAAAAGAAAAACAGGGAAACTACACTAGAAATTATAAGTTGGTGGATTTAGAAAAAATATGGAAAGATTTGGACTTAGGGAGGATGATGTTATCCACCTTCAGAAGACAAACAAGCATAGTATAGCATTACACAAATGTATATAAATGTGTATGTATATATACATGTATATGTATATGTGTATATGTATATGATTATAGTTACCTACCTATATGTAAGTGGATGTGTGTAAATACATAAGTGTGCATACATACATACACTTAATTATAGTCTTCTTGGGGGAGATTGGAGGGAGGAAAGGGGGAGCAAGAATAAAGTAAAAAAGTACACAACAGAAAACAATAGAAAATCTACAAGGAAGCAAAGAAAAGATGATGAGCTTTGAGCATAATGTATAGTATTTACTATATAGGCTTTCTTAAAATGGAAATTTATTGTTTCATAATTTGAATCCTCCCTTTTTCTAGTAAATTTATTTATTTTTAATACATATTGCTTTATGAATCATATTGGGAGAGAAAAAATCAGAGCAAAGGGGAAAAACCACGGGAAGATAGAAAAAAAAAAAGAAAAAAAGTGAACATACCATTTGTTGATTTACATTTGGTCTCCTTAGTCCTTTTTTCTGGATGCAGATGGTATTTTCTGCCCAAAGTCTTTGGGATTGCTTTGGATCACTGGACCTCTGAGAAGAAACAAGTCTCTCATAGTTGATCATGGTACATACTTGCTGTTATTGTGTACAATGTATTCCTGTTTCTTATTGTTTCTCTCAGCATCAGTTCATGTAAATTTTTCCAGGTCTTTTTAAAATCAGCTTGTTTATCATTTTTATAGAAGAATACTATTCCATTACCTTCATATTACCACAACTTGTTCAGCCATTCATCAATTAATGGGCATTTACTCATTTTCCAATTTTTTGCTACCACAAAAAGTTACTATGAACATTTTTTAACACATGGGTCCCTTTCCGTCCTTTCTGTGAAAATTCTCTTATGTTTTGCTGCATGAATGGCAGTGTTTTTATTTCCCTTATCTATTTTTGTTTAACTTTTAAAAACAATTAAAAAAAGAACAAATCACAGAAAGAATAAACAATTATGTAAAAGATAACAATGAAATAACATTCCAAAATTTGGGGAATACAATTAAAGTAGTTGTTGGAAGAAAATTTTAATTTCTGTAAATATATTAATAAAATATAAAAACAAATCAATTAACTCAGTGCACACTTTAAAAACTAAGAAAAATAGCAATCCTACAACATTTACAAAGAAAGAAATCATTATAATTAGAATATAAACTTTAAATTCAACTGATAAACACAGCTAAAAGCTGTTTTGAAAAGTTTAACACAATTTTAAGCCAGTAGATAATCTGATTCAAATAAAGAGAAGAAAATCCAATTGCCAAAACAAAATTCATAGCCATGAACTCACAGAAGAATTTTTTTAAGTCAGAAATTATTATGCACATTTAAATACCAGACAATATGGGAATTCAAAGGAAATTAATGAGTATCCAGAAAAATACAACTGCCCAAAATACCTCAATCAAAAATGAATTTATTAAACAATCTAACCTTGTAAAAGTAAAATTGAGCAAGATATAAATTAACTACCAAAATGGAGGGGGGAACCTGGAGCAGATGGATTTACAACTAATCTGTATCAAATGCTAAAAAATAAATTCATATCAATGTTGTAAAATATATAGCCAGAAATCATTCTTCCAAATCCCTTTTACGAACTCACTATGGTGTTGTATGCTTTCTAGAGCCCCCAAGTTGGGGTGACAAAACATACTATGCTTTCTAGAGCTCCCACACTGGAGTGAATAAAATATTTCTGGAGGATCTCAGAACCAGCACGAATCCTTGGTCTTAGTGGAGAAGTGATGAATCGAGACTCATGTAGATGGTCAAAATATAGAGTCCACTTATTCAAGACAGCTGTCCACCTTATATATCCCATAACCATGGATTACTGCGCATGCACCAATTTATTAGGGACTGGTGTTTCCTACTTCAGTATAACTTGGCTTCAAGTAAACACAGGTGGTCACACTCCCTGACTTCTCAGGAAGGCTGAGAACTCTTAGGGGACATGGGGAGGTGAACCAGACATTGTTACCAAGTTCCCTCTGGGCTGAAGGGTTTCATACCTCACCCAGAGTTCCCCAACTCTCTGTGACGCTCTACAAATACCCACAAGGAAAAGTACATGTAGAGATAGAGAACTCTAAGTTCATTTGACTAGTTAATATGGATGAAAAAAAATTAAATACAATCATTACAAGATCACAGTAATATGTCCTAGAAATAATTCAGTGCAACCAAGTTGGGGTCAATGCAATGATGTAAGTACATTTCAATATTAGGAAATCAATTTGTATAATTAAACATATGGATAAGTGAGATAACAAAAACATATGATGGTTTCAATAGCTTGAGAAAAATACACTAACTAAATATGTCATTTATTTCTATCAAAAAACTCTAAAAGGTACAAGTATGGAAGTTCCTTTCTTTAAGATTTAATTACATGGAAAGCTTTGTAAAGATCAATGCTGGGGAACTACCCATACATATATTATACAAATAAAAAGCTTTAATAAAATAAATAAATAAGATTTAATTATATATGTCTAGAGCCATTTCCATGTATCCTGATCTATATTTGGCCATTAGACCCAGATATCTCCAAAGGAGAAAGTAAAGCTGATGACTTTGCAGAGTCCTCCTTCACTTAAATCCAATTAACGTGCATGGCATAACATATACTCTTCAAGATCCAAAGACAAACAACAGCAACTACTACAACAACAACAGTTGCATATGTTTAAAATATAGAGATTTAGGATTGGGTTTTTTTCATAATAAACATTAGAATTTTTCCCTATAAAAAAGGACCAATCAAGGAAGTTGCCCATACCTGTTTTTATTTGATATAACTCTAAAAAAAAAACCTCTAATTTTTAGAATAATAAAATAAATTAAGGATATACATATCAGGAAAAAGGATTTTCCTTGTTTTGATGACATCACAGCATACTCAGAAAACTCCAGAAAACAGTGAAGAAACTAATTATGACAATTAATGATTATAGACAAATTTCAAGATGGGAAAACCAATCCATAAAAATTTTCAGTATTTGTATATACTACTAATAAGTATCATGAAAAAAAATGATAATAGAAACTACATTTAAAACAACCACAACATCAATAAAATAGTGGGAAGTCATCTTAATTAAGATAATTACAGGATTTATTCAAATAAAACTACAAAACATTTTATGAGTATAAAACATGAAATAAAAGAATACATCAATAATTCAAGAAATATCCCTTGTTTATATTTGAACCATAGCAATATAATAAAAGTAACAATACCTAAATTATTTTACTGTTTTAATGCCAAACTAATGAAATTTTCAAAGAGATTTCTAAGACATTGGATAAGGAAATAACAAAATTCACTTGATAAGAAAAAACATCTTCCAGTGAAGAAAAAATAGGAATGAAAGAAATATGACATTACTGGGCTTCAATTATATTGTAAAATAGTAAACAACAAAACCTATTTCATACAGTTTTAGGAGGAGTCTCCTTTCCCATTGTAAACTGGTAAAGATGATATTAGAATAATCAATGTTGGATGACCCAGGGGTAGAGGTGTAAAATAATATAATCATTTTTGAGTTCAATATGAAGCTATTTGAAAAGTCAAGTCATCAAATATTAAATGCCTGTTATGTACCCGGTTTTATGCCTTGCTAGGGATACAAAATAAAGCAAAAGATGTTATCAAGGAGTTCACAATCTAATAGATAAAGATGATGTTCATACAACTCAGTATAAACAAAGTAAATACAGAGTAAATAAGGAGTAGTATTAAAGGGAAGATAGGAGTAAGGGGAACTGGGGAATGTTTCTTATATAAAGTGAAACTTTTCTAAGACTTCAAGGAAGCTAAAGAAGCAAGAAGGGAGATATAAAAAGGGAAAGAGTTTTAGGCATGAAGGATAGCAATTGAAAATAAATATAATTGAGAGATTGTGTAGCATATGCAAAAAACAGAAAGGAAGTCAGTTTCATAGAATAGACTGCATGGTTGGGAATATGGCATGAGACTAGAAATCTAAGAAAAGACCAGGTTATTAAGGATTTTTTTTTAAAAAAATGATTTTATATTTAATCCTGGAGATGATAAGGAGCTATTGGAGTTTGATAAATAAAAGGCAGATGATGGCCAGATTTGAACTTTAGAAAGATCTGTGTGTGTGTGTGTGTGTGTGTGTGTGTGTGTGTCTGTGTGTGTGTGTGTTTGGTACTTAAATGCTTATTGACTGACAGAAAGTCATCTAGGTGTGGCTTCTGATATAATCTTTTTTGGTTTGAATAGCTCCTTTCATCTCCTTCCTCCCAATTCTATCATGCTCTCTAGACTATAATTCATCCAAATGAAGAGACTATTGTGTGTGAGGCATTAAGTATACAAAGAAAGCAACAATGAAAATCCTTACCCTCAAGAAATTTTCATGAAATAGCTTCAAATCTATAACCCTAATAATTAGGATCAATAGCTTATTTGTAAGGTAATTTGGAAGATGAAGTTAGAGAAAGAAAATTTAGAAGATTCTACATGTGTAAATTGGGCATTTCTAGGTTTCAGGAACTATATAAATGGCAATTAATACTGACTTTTTTACTTCAACTCCCTCCTTCATCTTGCATCTCTAACATCATTAGAGGCAGTGCACCCATCCTCTTACTTCTGATCTTCCATCTCTCTCTATGATGATTTTGTTTATTTTTATGCCTATAGCTTTTTATTGTTCAAATATATGAAGAGATAGATTTCAACATTCACCCTTGCAAACTCTTGTATTCCAAATTTTTCCCTCCTTCTTCATGACCCCCTTCCCCTAGATAGCAATAATCCAATGTACGTTAAACATGTGCAATTCTTCTAAACATATTTCCACATTTATCATGCTGCACAAGGGAAGTTAGAGGAAAGGAAGAGAAATAATGAGTTCAGCTTCAAACACACAGAGTTTACAATGTCTTAGGGACATATATTTAGGCTATATAATAGGTAGATAGAGATATGAGATTGGAGGTCAGAAGAGAGGTTAGACTTTTGCAGTTGGTGAATTAGGAATGTTTGCAGGAAATAGGGCAGCAAATAATAGACTGAAAAAGATGAAAGATTCATCAGAAAGTAGAGGGGAAGAGTAAGGAGAAGATGGAAAGGGATGGGATTATATATAGAGGTGGGGGTGTTACTTAACCTTGGCAAAGAGAAGAGCCATCTCTTCATATAAGACAAGGAGAGAGAAGGAAATACTAGCCAAAAGCAACTGAATAACATGAAATGGGGAATGGAGAAAAGAGCTTTTAATAAGCAACCTGAATTTTTTTCAGTGAAATATGAAGCAAGGATCTCCACTAAAAGGGTGCAGGAGAGGGATGAAAAGTTTCCAAAAAACTACCATGATAACTGGGAGGGTGAATTGATTATGGAGGTATAAAAGAAACAAACCATCCATACCCTTTGACAGAGCTGCTTAGTATATACCCCAAGAGATCAAAGACAAAAGCAAAGGATCAATAATTACTGAGATGTTTATCATAATACAATTTGTGAAACTAAAGAACTGAAGAGGGTGATGAATGGCTGATATAAAAGAATTAAAAAGTTTTAATATTGTATCTGTTTACATATAGGCTTTCCTTTAGACTCTTCTGCATCACCCATGTTTTCCTAACAATTTCTGTATAACATCTTTAAAGCCATATAAAACAAGGGTAGAAGCAATGATTGATATATAGATGATCCTTTATATTTAAACTTTCTCATTTCCTCCCCTCCATGATGAATGCATTACACACACATACACACACACACACACACACACACACACACACACACACAAATACAGAGCTTTTGATTTGTTTTTAGTTTCCTACTCACCCACCCTATATATTGTCCACATTTTCTTCTCGTTAAAAATCTGTGATATTGAGCATCAAAAGGGAAAAGTACAGGGTTCACAAAGGCTTACTAGACTTTAAAATAAAAATTTATCCACTGGATGTTTAGTTGACTATATTGATTTTTGATGAAACTCATAATAAATGTCCAGTTCCTCTTCCTCAAACTTATGGATTCAAGCTTTTTTTGTTCTTAAATCACTATCTCTCCTGATAAACTTTTTGACCCCACTCATTTTCTTTAAGCATTTACTTCACAAGGCCTTTATTATTTTACTCACTCTTGGCTCTAGTCATTATGTGTTAAAAGATCTCACAAAAATACCATACAATGCCTGTGTATTTGGTACTAAAAAGAACTCATTCTCTGATAAACTGAGCACTTAATAAAAGGCTAAGGATTTCTAGGGTGTGACTCTGGTTTCCTGCAGACCTACTGAGAAGGCCTCCTTAATTGTTTTTCTCTGACCTGGTTTCCCTAATCTCTGATTGGGATCATAGATTTGAAACTGGAAGGGACTTACAGGCAATGGAGCCTACCCTCTTCATTGTACAGATGGGGCCCAGAGAGAGGATATGATTTGCATCAAGTCACAGAGCTAATAATTGTCTAAAATGGAATTTGAACACAAGACTTCTTGATTCCAAGTCCAGGGCTTTAAGTATTTTATACCTCTCATCTTCTAAAGTAAACTAAATAATATAGAAAATCAAATTACCTTGACCAGTCACTTATCTTTGGTGAGGTGAGAGAGGGAGAGATAACCAAGGAGAAGGAAACAAGGGCTTAACTCTTTCCTTCCCATTTCCAGAACTGGTTCCCTTTCCTATCACCAGTCCAGCCTCTGACCCCTAAAAAATGACATTTCTCTATTTTTTACTATGATGTGAAAAATTAATCTTCTCTCTAGTTGACAACATATGGAGGTGGAGCCAATATGTAAAGGCGGGAACTTGTCTACCTCTCCTCCAAATTGCTCCAAATTCTTTCAAATAATGACAAAATATAGCTCTAAGTTTTTAAATGTAACTTTTGCCAAAAAACTAAGGACAAATCAATAATGCCATATATTATATATAATTACTTAAATATATCTAGGTCTTCATTAGGCCAAATAATGAATCATAAAGTAATTGCATATGCTAAAATTCACAGTATTCAAAGCTATAATTAAGTAAATTATGCTAATTGGTCCAGGTAAATTGTTCTTTTGTAAACAGTAAAAGAGGAAAAAACAAACAAAAAGGATGCATAAGAGTTATTGACAGAACCAGCCCCCTCAATTGATTCCTCCATAGTTGATATCATTTCTTCATTTGGTTTGACCTCCAAACTTACACAGTATTTCCTTCAAAGTAATTCCACTAAGTGTTTTTGCTGTTATATTTAGTGTGAAAGAAGCACTGTGGATTAGAGAATAGAAAACTAGAAAAATATAAATTCTCTTGGGCAAGTCATTTATTCTCTTAAAGTTCTAGACAACTGTCTTAAGCCTGTAAGAGGTAGTTAAGGTACTTAACTGAATTAATAAAAGCTCATACTGTATTAGCTCTCTCTAATGTCACACTTAAGAGGAAAGGATAAGCATAATAGACCCCCAAAGTGCTTTAGAATTTGTTGGTGTATTAGATTTTGTGACTTGCTTCCCTCCCCTTTCTTTCTTTGTTAAAAGCAATAGCTCTGAGAGAGCCAATATGGAAGAGTAGAAGCAGAAACTCAGTAGAACTTTCCCAATATTTTCCTCCAAAGAACTTTAAAATGACATCTCAAATCGAATTCTGGAGTGGCAAAGCTAACAAAAGGTCAGAATGAGACATTTTTCCAGCCTAAGGCAATTTAGGAGGTCTGGCAGGAAAGATATCTGACACTAAGTTAAGGCATAGTCTAGAGGACATGATGCAGCAGTACCAGTTGGAGTGTTGGAGGCAGCTGCAAATGCAGAGGCAGTTGTGGCAATGGCAGCAGCTTCAGCATCTGTCAACCCAGAGAGAGTAAGGAGGTTGAACAACTGGTCAGAAAGGGATTATAGGGAACCCTTAACTGGCACTGAGCTCAGGACTTGGCACTGTTTGGCAACTCTATTGCCTAAACACAATTCCAGGGCAGAGAGAAAACAAGGTTAAGGAGAAAATATTGCAAACACCTAGAAAGAAACAGTTCAAATATGGAGCCATACTCAAGATCACAGAAGATTTAGCAGCTTACCTACCAAAGGAGCAGAGGGCTTGAAGTATTATATTCCAGATGACAAAGAAACTAGAATTACAGCAGAGAATAACCAAGCTAGCAAAATGGAACATCATCTTTCCAGGGGAAAATGGACATTAAATGAAATGCAGGACATTCAAACATTCCTGATAAAAAGCCCAGGACTAAATAGTAAATCTGGCATTCAAACACGACTTTATTTAAAAAAACTACAAAAAGATAAATATGAAAAAGAAATCATAATGAATTCAAAAAGGCTAAACTCTTTATATTCCTATATGGGGAGACTATGCATTTAACACATAAGAACTTTATTGTTAATATGGGAGTTAGAAAGATTCTACATAGAGGACACAGCATTGAGTCAATTATGTTGGGATGATCTAAAAAATGAAAGATTGAGAACAAGGGATGCACTGGTACAAGAAGAGACAGGAAAAATGGGGGAATTATCACATGGCATGGCTTGCCACCTCCCCCCTTTCTTCTCCACTATAAAAGCTTTTCCTTACATACTTATTTTATGTGTGATAATAAATTTTGAATCTTCCCTAATGTTCTACTGGGTACCTGACAATGTTTTGATTTATTTTGGTTTTATATTCCTTTTCTGTTTTTTTTTCTTATGTTTTAATAATTTTTTTAAAAAGTAAGGGTAGCTATCATGATCTCAGACAAAGTAAACAGAAAAATAATTTAATCAAAAAATAATCAGGGAAATTACATTTTGTTAAAAAAAAAAGAATCCATAGACAATGAAGTAATGTTAAAAAAAAATTACAGTATCTAGGGGCGGAGCCAAGATGGCGGAGTGAAAAGGTGACTTTCTGCCTCTCCTCCGATCTTCTCTCAAATCAACAATAAAATAAGCCTCTGAACTGATCTTCAAGTCAACGAACTCAGAAATATTTGGGCACGGCTCTCTGGAGAACTTCATATCAGGTTAGTCGGACTCGGACAGAGAGATAAATAGACAACCCCTGTGCAGGCCGGAAGTGAGGGTGGGACTCAGCTCAGCTCATCGTGGAAGAAATTCCAAACTTCAAACTCCAAACACCTGGAGTTTATCTGAGGCACTCGGGACACTCTGCCCTGATTGGGGACAGGTGTTCCGGCAGACTTGCCTTGTTTAAGGAGTAATTCGGACTTAGTCCTAGCCACCACTGGCCCAGCACCTTAAGTTAACTCACCAAAGTGCCCCAGGGCAAAGCTTTTCAGCCGCCGTTTTTTTTTTCCCCCTACCTTAAAGAGATATCTACTCTGTCTAAAAAAAAAAATGATGAAGAAGCAAAAGAGAGCTCTCACCATAGACAGCTTTTATCAAGGCAAAGAAACGACCTCAGATACAGAGGTTTCTTTAGACAAAAATCCAGAAAAAAACAGCAAGGACCATCACTGGTCCCCGTTTCAAAAGGCCTTTCTGGAAGACTGCATAAAGAACCTCAAAAGAGAGCTGGAGGATAAATGGGAAAATAAACTGAAATCAGTGCAAGAAGGATACAGTATCTTGCAAGAAGGATATGATGCTCTGCAAAAGAGATATGAAAAAGACACCAATTTATTAAAATATAAAATTAGTAAAGTGGAAAAAGAGTGCAGTGAACAAATTGGGCAGTTACAAAAGGAACTTAAAAAGGTAACTGAAGAAAACAACACTTTAAAAATAAGAATTGAACAAATGCAAGTGAATGACTCACTAAGACTTGAAGAATCAGTCAAACAAAAACAAAAAAATGAAAAATTAGAAGAAAATATGAAATATCTCCTAGGAAAAACAACTGACTTAGAAAATAGATCTAGGAGAGACAATCTAAGGATTATTGGACTTCCTGAAAGCCATGATCAAAAAAAGAATCTAAACACTATCTTCCAGGAAATCCTGAAAGAAAACTGCCCTGAGATTGTAGAATCAAAGGGCAAAATCACCATTGAAAGAATTCACCGATCACCTCCTGAAAGAGACCCCAAAATCAAAACCCCAAGGAATATCGTGGCTAAATTTCAGGACTATAGCACCAAGGAACAGATTCTGCTAGCAGTTAGAAAGAAACAATTCAAATACCGAGGATCAATAATTAGAATCTGTCAGGATCTGTCAGCTTCCACACTGAAGGATCGAAGGGCTTGGAACCAGATATTCCGAAGGGCAAAGGAACTTGGATTACAGCCAAGAATAACCTATCCAGCTAGAATGAGCATTATCCTCCAGGGAAGAAGATGGTCATTCAATGATATAGGTGAATTTCACCGATTTCTAATGAAAAGACCGGATCTGAACAAAAAATTCGACACCCAAACACAGAACTCAAGAGATGC
>JAJPUD010017682.1:0-13703 GCA_023553655.1 Myrmecobius fasciatus
CCCATAATAATTTTCTATGATTGAATTCTTCCTCCTTTGCTTGCTCATTTTTTAAAAGTAAGAACTTAATAGAGTAATCATCTCTAGTCCTGGAGTGGTAGGGAAGCCGCTGGCTTCAGGTCTTCCTTCAGTTCTTCCTTTTATACTGAAATCCCACACCAAGAGCTCCATCCTCCTAATTGTGCCTACAGCCAGCAGTTTCCCTGTCCCCTGCTTCTGCTGCCCAAAAGCATGTGCTGGTTCCTTCTTGCCCAGGGTGAGTCTCAGCAGCACAGCTGGGCCTAGCATTCCTTATCAGCAGAGGTTCCCTCTGTCTTTCCAGATTTAGCCCCATTCCTCTAGTAGTCCTGGAGGAGATGAAAGTTCCTGACATTTGGCTGAGGCTAATTCCAAAGCCCTTTAGCCCCAGGGCTCACAGCTTGCTATTTCAATGGAGCTAACCTGGAGGTGTTTACACTTCAGGGGTTAATCCTCTATCCTGGTGTCTTTCTTCTGGGCTTCTGCCAGTTGTCCAAGGAGGGCCCCTGTTCTGCCCTGTCTTCTTTGTTTTTCACCAGTCTAAGTTTGTCCTGGAATGCGATTGTTTTTTGGAGAAATCTGGAAATCTTAGAATATTCTGACCTAGTCCACCATCTTTCCACAATCCTTCCACATCAACCTTGATGCTTTCAACAAGATGTGATCTAGGTAGAGATTTGTTGACTGCCCTCCTGGTATGGGCTCTGCAAGTCCTTGGTCCAGATTTGGGCTTGCTGTATTGTATGTGGGTTTGAGTTTCATTAGACAGCTGCTGGACTCAATCACTGTGAGTTTGCTGGGAGATTTTGCAGGTTTGGAGTTACTGAGTTTCTTGCTTCTCCTCTGGTCTTGGTTTCATTCCTTGATTATTTCAAGGCAGGTTTATGTGTGGTTAGAACCAATCACCTCTCCTCCCCACTTCCCTCCCCTTTGGGCAGGAATTACACAGCTAATTTTGGGAACTTACTCCTTTCTCTGTGCCCAAGCTAGGGCTTCTCTCACTTGAGACAATGACTGCTATTTTCTACTCTGGAACTAGGTTATGGGTGACAGAGATGTCAGCCAGAATCCATTCCTATTCCCATCACTAATTCAGGAGTCCTCTCAGTTCTCTTTCTGCCCTTGTGATTCCTGAGCTACTATTGATCACAGACTCCTTACTATCCTTGGATGCTAAAATGTTGCACACTACTGCTGCTGCTGCCCCTGCTGAGTCTGCTGCTACTTTCACTGTATCCACAAGTCTGCAGACATCTCTGTCTATCTTTCTAAGCCTCTATGGATTGGAAAATTAATTATCCCTTTCACATCATGACTTTCCCTATCACAGTTTTGTTATATCATAAGCATAACAAATTAAATGGGAATTTGTGAAGAGTTTTGTGGAAGCTATAAAAGGCATGGAAAGACTAGCAGGCAACACAGAAAAAGTTTAAAAACTCAGAAATACATAAATTTGTAGTAAAATTTGGGTTGATATTATATAACATTGTACATAAAACATATGTATACTGTTATATAATATCAACCCAAATTTTACAATAAGGTATTGTAAACAACATATAAAAGAAAAAAATCATACTTCTTATCTGGTAGGAAGGGAGGGCCAAAAATTTACCTGGGTATTCCAGATTATGGGGGTGCCATATCCCAACCCTCACACTGTGGAAGGGATAACTATTCTTACTGTAAGTTTTCTCTTTGCTTTCCTGATCAGAATTTCATCTGGGTTTTTCTATATTGTTGTGGGGGATACATATTGGGTGATACTGGCCAAAATATTGACTCTCATTCCACCATCTTGACCACATAGGCCTTCTTATGCTGTTATTCTCTTGTACATGTCCTTACCTAAATCCAACATAAAGAATCATGCCAAGGAGTCCTTTATTGCTGTTGTTTGGTCATTTTCAATTATGTTCAACTCTTCAAGATCCCATTTGGGGTTTTCTTGGAAAAAGTATAATGGTTTGCCATTTTCTTCTCCATTCTCTTCCTTATTTTACCCATGAGGAACCTGAGGCACACAGATTAACATGACTTTCACAGAGTCATACCATTAGTAAGTGTCTGAGGATAGATTTGAACTCAGGAGCAAGGCTATTCCTAACTCCAAATCTGGCACTCTATCCACCGTACCATCTAGTTGCTCCACTTCTTCTAATAGGTTAATATCAATACAACATAGTGGACCAATTTGTTATCCTTTGATCTTTTGGAAGGAGTGGTATTTTTGTTTTGATATATTATGTCCCATTAAACAATAACCCAATGATTCTTTCCCATGAAAAAGTTAAAACAAATGTGTTATCATTTATTATGACTGATAGCACATATATTACTATTCTCACTGTTTTCCACTTCTTATCAAAAAAGATTTGCATGTGTTTTAGTCTCAATCATCTGCTACCTTCTCAGACTATAGTTTTTTTAAAAGAATGAAAGAATTGTGAAAATTGAAAAGCTGTGAGTAGGAACATAGGAGAATGAATTATTCTGCTAGAACTTCTGAGTCACATGTTCTGTTTTGAAGCAAGGTCTGAGAAGACAGAGCTAATTCTTATGGAACACATGGACTGTTAAAACCAGATGGTGTGAATGACCAATAATAATGGACATAAGCCAAAATAGGAATAATCACAAAAATAGGGAAGATTCATCTCTGGTAAATAACACCTCAGGATAACTGCAGTGAGTCAGCAAAATCCAGACAGACTTGGGTACAATTAATAAAATAACAATATCTTATTGACTATTACACAACTAGGAAATAAGCAAAGGAAAATAGCCAGAATCCTTGCCATTTATTTATGAATGATCATTTTGTCCTCAATCATCCTCATATAAAATAAGCCATTTTTCTAGTTGTAACTTTAGAATGCTTTGCAATGAGTACAATGCCAAATACCCCTTTGGCAAAAGCAGAACTTTCATTTCCTGACATGATGACTTGAAGGAAATGTTGTATGGCTTGAGGAGGAAAAGGACTTAAGGTTTTTGTAAAATAACATTGGTAGGAGATGTTGATCTTAGGCTTAATAAAATTGTCATTTATCATGGTTTATAAAATTAAAATTAATGGTGACATGAATTTTTTGTAAAGAGTCAGTGTGTTCTGTCATGCTCCTTTAAGAAGATACAGCTTCCTTCATTTAACAAAACCATGTAAACATACACATTCAGTTGGGTATAGAAATCTATCTTATCCTACAAGAAAGTAGAAGAAGAGGATATGTAAAGGGGGTGAGCTAACAGAAGCAAAAATGGATTGGGAAAGGTGGTAGTCAAAAGCAAAACTCTTGAAGATGAATTTAGTGAAAAGAAAGAAAGAAGACTAAAAGGAGGGAAATTCACAGTTATTAATCATTACTGTGGGGTGGAAATTATAGTCAGTTTCTGATAAAGGCCTCATTTTTCAAATATATAGAGAACTGAGTCAAATTTGTAAAAAAAGAAGAGACATTCTCCAATTAATAAATGGTAAAAGGATATGAACAGGCTGTTTTTAAAGAAATCAAAGTGATTTAGGATCATATAAAAATGCTCTAAATTACTACTGATTAGAGAAATATAATTAAAACAACTCTAACCACACTCACACCCCTTAGACTGGTTAATATGAAAGAACATGAAAATGACAAATGTTGGGGGAATGTAGGAATGTAGGAAAATTGATTCACTAATGCCCTATTGATGTTGTGAGTTGATCCAATCATTTTGCAGAGCAATTTTCTTCTATACCCAAAGGACTATAAATGATACAAATCCTAGGAATACTACTACTAAGTCTATAACCCAAACAAACAAAAAACAAAAAAACGTATATATATAAAATATTTATAGTAGTTCTTTTTGTAATGGCAAACAATTACAAATTACGAGGATTTCCATGCCTTGGAGAATGGTTAAACAATTTGTAGTATACAATTGTGATGGAATACTATTGTGCTATAAAAAAATGACAAGCAAAATGCTCTCAAAAAAAAAACTTGGAAAGACTTGAGCAGAACCAGGAGGACACTCTGTACAATAATGTAATGATTATTAACTATGGATGACTTAACTATTCTCAGCAATATAATGATTCAAGACAATCCTAAAGGACTTAAGATGAAAAATACTAAACATCTCCAGAGGAAGAACTGATGGAGTCTGAAAGCATATTAACTTTTTTCTTTATTTTTTCCTGGGGTTTTTTGGTCTCTGTTTTCTTTCACAATATGGTTAACATGTGAAATATGTAATATTTCATATTTAACATATGTTTTTAAAATGCTAAAATTTAAATATGATTGGGAAACAAAAATTTTTCAAATGATACTATATGATTTGGAAATAGACATCTTTAAGGTGCAATTCACATTATCTTCATGTTCTATTTCTTTTTAACAAATCTGATCCAATATATCCAAAAGTATATTTACTATTTCCTCACTCCCCTATATTTCCAAACCCTCTCCTCTTCCCAACTTTTTCTATTACTGTCAAGTATACTATCAACTTCCAAATTATTCATACTTGCAACTTCGGTGTCACCTTCACTCCTCACTTACATTCATCCCACAGAATCATAGAGCAGGATGAAACCTCAGAGGCCACCTAGTCCAATCCAGCTAACAAATAATCCCTTCATAAGATGTCACAAGTAAGTTGTAATCCTTACAGTTACAGGGGATTCATCTCCGAGCTGAACCTATTCTAGTTTTGGATCCTTCTAATTGTTGGGAACTTTTTTGTTATATTAAATCAGAGGATCTTAGATTTGGAAAGGACCTTCGACAGTGGTGTATTGGCAATTAGTTCAGGGGTGAGGGTAGGGAAAGTGTGCATAACACATTATTCATTGTAATCTGTATTATTAATATTTTCTTCATCATTTAAGTCTAGTAATCAATAAAACAATGAAAGTTCTAATTTGCAAATTTCCAATTTCTGAGTTGTAAATGCTCATGCTGAAAATTTAACAATCTGTTAAGAGTTGGCTCCAGTGCATTCCTGCCAGAGGCTACCTAATTCAATCTTTGCCTCATAAAAATCCTTTCTACACAGTAGCCAGCCTGCCTTAATGATTGTTACCTACATTTGCTCCATTCAAAAGAAGAAAAATCTAAGGTGGGCTATGAATATGCTTGACAAAAGCTTTATGTCTAGATGCTACATATCGATCAAGCATTCAACCAGGCCCAATAAGTGTAGCAAAACAAAAGCAAAGTGAACATCCTATTGTAATTGATGATTCCTCAGAGTATCACTTAATCTTTCCCTACTTCAACAGCAAGAAAAATATAATGAAGCAACAGTGACAAAAAAAGGAAGAGGGATGTGGCTTGATGACATTAATTTCTTTTTTTTAATTCTCAGTAGTATTTTATTTTTCCAAATACACATATAGTTTTCAACATTATTTTGTAAGACTTTCTGTTCCAAATTTGTCTTCCTCCCTTTTCTCCCCCCTCTCCAAGATAGTAAACAATCAGATACAGGTTAAATATGTGCAATTTTTGAATGACATTAATCTCAAAAAGTCCTGTGTCTAGCTGAAGCCCAGACTTAGCAGCTATTTCCCCATAGTCTATAAACCCAGAAAAATGGCCCCTAAGCAATCCTAATACGCTGTGTTTTACATTTTTTGCCTAGGCTAGCTCAAAATAAATGCCAATTTTACAAGTTTGCTGTCTAAAGAATAAAATCATTAGCAAGTGATAAAGCTGTAAAAAAGAGACCAAATCCCAGTAGTTACTGAAGAAAGTAGGAAGAGAATAATAAAAGATGATGAAGATATAAATGTATGACTTCTTAAGTCTCAAGAAAAAATGTTTTCATTCCTTGACACTTTCTCCAGAACAAAAAGACTTTTTTGCTATAAAGCAGTGCTTTTATCAGGAAATGCCTCCATAGTAAGAATTAACAAAATGCTGAATTTGTTTTAGCTTAAGATGCATTTGTGCTGTATCCTTTCTACCTCCAAACCTTCTGAGCCTCATTCTTTTCTTGTAAAAGAGTGTAATATAAATAATGTTTGGAAGATAGTAAAATGTGATATTATCTCATAGGAATTTTATTCACATTCCAAATTCCCAGAACTAAGAAGTATCTATTTCCCAAAGGTCACTATCCTTTAGATGTGTCTAGGTATTTTGTTATAGAAGTAATAGACTATGCAAATCCTTACAGAAATTAAATATTGCCCAGACTGCTGATGTGGCAATAATTAAGAAATGATTTTTTAATAACAAAATTCTTGCCATGAACACTTAAGGGAGCTTAAAATTTAGGAGAAAAAAAGAACAGGGTGTTAGCCTAACTTTTTAAAAGTATTTCACCCTAAATTTTGCTTTTCTGATTAAGTTACTGTTACCATATAGTAACTTAATGGCAATGAATGTCTCTCAAGACATATACTACTTGCTCAAAAGTTTTTTATTCTTCCTTGATTGTACTTTATGCAAGACCAGCTAGGGAGGATTTCATCTTGAAACACCAATAAAACTCCAGTTACTGGGTTCACCTTTAGCAATTAACTTAAAGCAATTTTAATATGGATTATCAAAATTATATAACATATAGACAGATTAGGCTAGTTGCCACAGAGTAGAGACTAAGCTACTTTATGGAAACCAATGTAAATTAAACAATTCACTTATATCAGTGTTTTTCTGTCTTATTCCAGAGATGTAAAAACATCCTCTGCTTTCAGGACTATCTTTCCTAGACTAGACTGACTCATCAGGGCTTTAATACTTTTCATTTTCTCCTTTCCTATGCTCTGCTACACTACATTGTGCTTTGTTCTTCACAACTGCTTTCTCTTTTCTTCTCCACCCACTTAATTGAATAATTACTGTGTTCTTTATAGATAACATATATCCACACTAACTACCCACACATTACACATAAGACCATTTACACACCAAAAAAGAAAATATTTTATCAAGCCCCCCAAAATATGCAGTAAGTTCTGAATGCCTCGGAGATATTAAGGGGTTTGTTTTTTCCCTAATTCCTTTATAAGAATGTTAAGAAATGCCAAATAGAAAGATCCATACTGTATTCAGTTTGGATTCAGTAGCTCTGTTTCTGACAGTTATCAAGTATATTTTTGTTAGACATTATGGTAGCTGTTTTCTGTGGTGCTGACTTTAATGATTATCTTAAAAGCCCTGGATATCATATTTATTACTCACAACACTGTCTAAAACCTTTTTGGATCTATAGTACTTATATTTTCAGCTTCTGTTATTTATGAATATCACTAGTTACATACTGTGTAAAAGAATATTTCATTTTCCCTAATTTTTTGAAGTTATAAATAACCATATTACATAATCAGATGACTAAGGTGTCTGAGAAATTAAATGTAAAGAATGATCATAATTTGGGGGCAGCTAGATGGCACGCTGGATAAAGCACCAGGTCTAGAATCAAGAAAACCTGAGTTCAAATATGACCTTAGACAATTACTAGCTGTGTGACCTGAGCAAATTACTTAATCCTTTTTGCTTCTGTTTCCTCATCTATAAAATGGGCTAGAAAAGAAAATGGCAAACCATTTTAATATCTTTGTCAAGAAAACTCTAAATAGATTAACAAAGAGCCAAACAAGACCACAACAAGTGAACAACAAATGCTTTAGTTGTGATTAGTTTTGTATTTTAGGGGTAGGGATGAATTAGGCTCCTCAGCTTAGCTTCCCTAGCCCCACCTCAGGACTCAGGTAAGTCAAAATTGAAGGGATTTATCCAATGTGGGTTGGGAATAGAAAGGAAAAGGGAAGGAATAAGCAGCTATATGGAGCCTATCATATGTCAGGCTAACTACTTTTTTACCAGTATCTCATTTGATCTTCAAAAAATCCCTGAAAGGTTAAGTGCTATTGTTATCCCTATTTTACAGTTGAGGCAACTGAGGAAGATGGAGAAAAGTGAGATGGGTTGGAAAAGAGAATTTCTGAGGTCATATGGGGGAGTGTAAAGGGGAAACAAAGTAGACCCAGAAGGTGTTATAAGGTCTCTCTGAAGATAAGTATAGATATAGATATATAAATATGTATGTAACTCAAGGAGACAAATCTCACTTCTGGGAAAGCAGTGTCTGGTATTGGTGAGATCTTTGGTCTCAGGGTCCTATCTGGCTTAGAGCAGGCTCCTCTCCTTTTCAAATAAAGAAGTTCTAAGTAGTAACTTAGCTCCTGAATTAGTAGGGAAGGTTCCTCCAGCGGTGATGAAGCTTTTCCTAGTGTTGAGAAAAGGAAAGCCATCAGCATTAGTATATATTCTTTCTGAATCTGGACACAGACTTTCAAAGGTGGAGCAGAGAAGGGAAGGTTCAAGGGAAGGTTCTCCTAAGCAGCCTCGGGATGGGAAGGTCTGCCCCAGAGGGTAATGCCTTTCCTGACACTATTTTTGATGGTACCATGGACTGTATCCAATAACAGGGAATATTTGCCTCAGCAGAGAACCTTGACCTTCACTGGCTAAAACAGGGAAAGTCTGTGGCCCTGCTGAAGGGACCTAAATGAGAGAGATGGACGAAGGAAGATAACTAACTATACTGTTTCCCAAGGTCAGTAACCTTATCAGTTCCTGTGGAGTTAATTATCATGTCTGCGCAGAAGACCCCTAGCTATCAAATTGGATGTTCCAGTGACATCTCAAATTCAACATGGCCAAATCTGAATTCATTTTCTTTTCTCCCATGCCCTTCCCCTTCCAAAATGCCTTATTTGTACTGAAAGCACCACTATTTTTCAATGTTCAGGTTTGTAATGTTGGCATTATCTTCAACCAACCTGTATATATCTAGCCATTTGCCAGATTTTGACATTTTTTCTCACTCACACAGCTACTGTCTTAGTTTGGACCTCAACTCCCATGGAAATTATTGCAACAAACAGCTGTCTCACATCTCTCTCCACTCCAGCCTACTCTCCACATGTTTACCAAGATGATGGCCTTTAAATAAATACTACATTGCCTCCTTTTTGCCTCTAAGATAAAATTACTAGTTCTTCTGTTTAGCTTTTGAAGCCCTTCACAGTTTAGCCCCAGTCTTTCTCTCCAGCCACATTAAAAATCAATCCTCACACAGTCTGTGATGTAACCAAAATGGTTTTCTCTCTCTTCCTCATACTTCATCAGTCTGAGTAAGGTTTAATTATAAAATCATTTCCTCACATTTATTAAGATTCCTTCAGATCATTAATATACTCCTATATAAAAACCCTATGATCTGATAAACTGATTTAATTTGATGCAATGAACCCAAATCCATGATGTTGCAGTAGAGATTTGAGCAATACTAACCTGAGCTCAAGTGAAATTCCTCCATCATGGTGAGAATAAGCCTCAGTTCCAGACGCTGAGAGTCCTTCTGTTTAACCCCTTCTGCTGCCTCAGATTGCCTGCTGAGATGATTTTTATAAATTCCAAAACTTGAAATACCTTTCTCGTTTTTTTCCCCCATCTATCTGCTTTGAGGGGATATGGATGGGAAAGTGAAAGGAAGAAAGCCAATTAAAGAGAAGCAGTTTCCTTTTACTTTTGATTTTTGAAAATTGCTTTGCACTCTTGGTTTTGCTACACTATATTTTTTTAGTTCTCTTACTCAAAGTTAACATATCATGTGGCCACTAATAGGTCAATTGGCATGAGTGAATTTGATCAACAAGATAAGCATATTTCCCAAATGCAGAGTGGGAGGCTTGGGAGTAGAGATAATAGATTTTCTATTTTAGAAATTTCAAAAAAGTTTCTCTTGGTGATGTCAAACTCATCTCTGTGGGCTGTATATTAACCCCCCAAAAAACCTCATGAATTAGCATTATCTATGTTGTATTAGATTTTTAATATTTCACAATTACATTTTAATCTGATTCTGGCTGTACCTGGATATTTTACATACTATGAGTCTGATACACCTAATCTATATAATACCTCTAATATGAACCTGGGTCATTGCCCAGATATTGGCCACAAGTTCATCAAATCAGTAAATGGGAAGTAGTCAAAGTACATGCTTTGACAAAAACCACTTGTTTACAAATAAATTATCTTCTATATTTCCAAATTATTTGATTTAGTGAAATCTCTTTTCTATAGGTTGTCAAAAAGAAGGAAGGAGGCAAATGTGTCTTGTTATTATTTTTACATCACTAGCCCATACCACCTTTCACATATTGATTCATTATATCCAGGAACTAAACAAGAGAAAATATATATCCCTAATCATGACAATTAATTATGAAAGTATCTGTATACATGACTTCACAACAGCTTTGAGAACTGTTCTGACTAATTTTCAGTGAAACGTATCTGGATTCTACATATCATCACAAGACTTGTGATTCTCCTAAGCACATCATCCGTAAGTAAAAGGGCTACAGTGATTTGCTGGATACAAAATTGTGGATCATGGATAATAAAACTAGAAAGGCCTCAGATACCATCTAATCCAAGCCACTCATTTTGCAGATGAAGAAAATGATGAGGTAACTTAACTTAGATGAGATCACATAGATAGCAATCATTTGCACAGTCTAGATAAAGAAATGTTTTCATTAGGTGGCCTAACTGTGCCAGACCTAAAACTATATTTATAAAGCAGTGATCATAAAAAACATTTTTTTTTGTACTGGCTAAGAAACAGAGTAGTCAATCAATGAAATAGGTCAGGTTCACAGAACAAAATAGTCAATGACTATAGGAATCTCGTATTTGACAAACCCAAAGAACCCAGCTTTGGGAATAAAAACTCACTATTTGACAAAAAACTGCTTGGAAAATTGGAAACTAGTATGGCAAAAACTAAGCACTGGCCCACACCTAACACTGTATACCAAGATAAGGTCTAAATGGGCTCATGATTGATTGATTGATTGATTGATTGATTGAATTTTATTTGCATAACATATGTGTGGGTAATTCTTCAACATTAACCCTTGCATAGCTTTCTGTTACAAATTTTCCCCCCAACTCCCCACCCCTCCCCTAGATGGCAGGAAATCCACTACATGTTAATTATGTTAAAATACTTGACAGAGCGAATATATGTATACTTATTTCCAAACTTATCATTGTTGTGCAAGAAAAATCATATCTACAAGAAAGAAAAATCAGAGAAAGGAAACACAATGTAAGCAAACATCAATCAAGGAGTATGAGAATGTTATGTTGTGGTCCACATTTCACACCCCTCTCTCTGGGTGTATATGGCTTTCTTCAGTGAACAATTGGAAGTGGTTTGAAACATTTCATTGTTGAAGAGAGTCATGTCCATCAGAATTGATTGTCATATAGTCTTGTTGTTGCCGTGCATAATGATCTCCTGGTTCTGCTCATTTCACTCAGCATCAGTTCATGCAAGTCTCTCCAGTACTCTCTGAAATCGTCCTGCTGGTCGTTCTTATAGAACAATGATATACCATAACATTCATATACCATAATTTATTCAGCCATTCTCCAATTGAAGGGCATCTCTTCAGGTTCCAGTTTCTAGCCACTACAAAAAGGGCTGCCACAAACATTCTTGCACATGTGGGGCCCTTTCCTTCCTTTATGATTTCTTTGGGATATAAGCCCAATAGAAATGCTGCTGGGTCAAAGGGTATGCATAATTTGATAACTTTTTGAGCATAGTTTCAAATTGCTCTCCAGAATGGCTGGATCCGTTCACAGCTCCACCAACAATGCATCAGTGTCCCAGCCTTCCCACATCCCCTCCAACATTTATCATTAACTTTTCCTGTCATTTTAGCCAATCTGACAGGTGTGTAGTGGTACCTCAGGGTTGTCTTAATTTGCATTTCTCTGACCAGTAGTGATTTGGAGCATCTTTTCATATGACTACAAATAGATTTAATTTCATCCTCTGAAAATTGTATGTTCATATCCTTTGACCATTTAGTGATTGGAGAATGGCTTGAATTCTTATAAATATGAGACAATTCTCTATATATTTTATAGATGAGACCTTTATCAGAGCCCTTAAATGTAAAGATAATTTCCCAATTTATTGCTTCCCTCCTAATCTTGACTGCATTGGTTTTGTTTGTACAAAAACTTTTTAATTTAATATAGTCAAAGTTATTTATCTGGTTTTCAATTAAGAAATCCAGTTCTTCTTTGGACATAAATTTATTCCATTTCCATAGGTCTGAGAGTTAAACTATATTACGTTCTGCTAATTTACTTATAATATCACTCTTTATATCCAGATCATGCACTCATTTAGATCTTATGTTGGTATGTGGTGTTAGATGTGGATCAAGCCCTAATTTCTTCCACACTAGTTTCCAATTTTCCCAGCAGTTTTTGTCAAATAGTGAGTACTTATCCCAGAAGCTGGGATCTTTGGGTTTATCAAAGACTAAATTGCTATAGTTATTGCCTAGTTTGTCTTGTGATTCTATCCTATTCCACTGATCAACTACTCTATTTCTTAGCCAGTACCAAAAGATTTTGATGACTGCTGCTTTGTAATATAGTTTTAGATCTGGTACGACAACTCCTCTATCATCAGCCTTTTTTTTCATTTATTCTCTTGAAACTCTTGACCTTTTGTTCTTCCAAATGAATTTGGCTACTGTTTTTTCTATATCTGTAAGATAAATTCTTGGGAGTTTGATTGGTATGGCACTAAATAAGTAAATTAATTTGGGTAGTATTGTCATTTTTATTATATTCGCTCAGCCTACCCATGAGCAGTTTATGTTTGTCCAATTGACTAGGTCTGATTTTGTGTGGAAAGTGTTTTGTAGTTTAGTTCATATAGTTCCTGACTTTCTCTTAGCAGATAAATTCCCAAATATTTTATACTATCAACAGTTATTTTGAATGGAATTTCTTTTTGTATCTGTTGCTGCTGAACTTTATTGGTAATATGTAAAAATACTGATGATTTATGTGGATTTATTTTGTATCCTGCAAATTTGCTAAAGTTGTGAATTGCTTCTAGTAGGTTTTTAGTTGAGTCTTTAGGGTTCTCTACGTATATCATCATGTCATCTGCAAAGAGTGATAATTTGGTTTCCTCATTACCTACTCTAATTCCTTTAGTCTCTTTTTCTTCTCTTACTGCCAAAGCTAACATTTCTAAGACAATATTAAATAATAATGGTGACAGTGGGCAGCCTTGTTTCATTCCTGATCTTACTGGGAATGGTTCTAGTTTGACTCCATTACATATGATGCTTGCTGAAGGCTTTAAGTAAATACTACTAATAATTTTAAGGAAAAGCCCATTTATTCCTATACTCTCCAGTGTTTTTAATAGGAATGGGTGTTGTATTTTATCAAAGGCTTTTTCTCCATCTATTGGGATAATCGTATGGTTTTTGTTAATTTGGTTATTAATATAATTGATTATGCTAACAGTTTTCCTAATATTGAACCAGCCCTGCATTCCTGGTATAAATCCTACTTGATCATGGTGTATTATCCTGGGGATAACTTTCTGTAATCTCGTTGCTAAAATCTTATTTAAGATTTTTGCATGAATATTCATTAGGGAAATGGGTCTATAGTTTTCTTTCTCAGTTTTTTCCCTACTTGGTTTAGCTATCAGCACCATATCTGTATCATAGAAGGAATTTGGTAGTATACCTTTCCCTATTTTGTCAAATAGTTTATATGGTATTGGGATTAAAATTGTTCTTTGAATGTTTGGTAGAATTCACATGTAAATCCATC
>JAJPUD010017682.1:18703-30648 GCA_023553655.1 Myrmecobius fasciatus
CTCTGTTAGTTTCTCCTCTAGGAATGTGGATGCTATACCACTTGGTGCATATATGTTTAGTATTGATACCGCTTCATTGTCTATGGTACCCTTTACTAAAATATAGTTTCCTTCCTCATCTCTTTTAATTAGATCTATTTTTGTCTTTACTTGATAGGAGATAAGGATTGCTACCCCTGCTTTTCTTTGATCACCTGAAGCATAGAAGATTCTGCTCCAGTTCTTTGCCTTCACTCTCTATGTATCTCTATGTTTTAGATGTGTTTCTTGTAAACAACATATTGTAGGATTCTGGCTTTTAATCCAGTCTGCTACCCGCTTCTGTTTTATGGGAGAGTTCATCCCATTCACATTCACAGTTAAAATAACTATATCTGTATTTCCTGCCATCTTATTTACCCAGAGTTATGATTTCCTTTTCCCTTTCCCCTCTCTCACTTCTCCCCTCACCAGTACTTTATTTTTGATGACCACCTCCCTCCAACAGTCCTCCCCCTTTTAGATCCCCTCCCTCCCCTTTACATCTTTCCCCTAATCCTTCTATTAGTCTATCTCATTTCCTTTCCTCCTTTCCCTCCCACCTTCCCACAAGGAGGGCCAGGCCTTTCTTTGAAGCCAAATGTGTCTGATATACTCTCTTAGAGTCCAATCCAATGAGAGTAAGGTTTACACAATACTCATCGCCCTCCCTTCTTTCCCTCAATTATATTAGATCTTCTATGTCTCTTTATGAGATTTTGTCTTATTTTACCTCCTTTATTTTTACAAAATAGCCTCCTTCCCCTCCCCCTTTTTTTTGGTATGGTATCCCTTCCACCTCTAATTTCTTTCCGATTATTATCAAAGAAAAATCAAATTATACCCCCATTCTTTAAGGATACCCATAGTAGAAATATAGTTCTCAAGAGTTCTTTCCTTTTTACCTTTTTATGCTTCTCTTCAGTTCTGTATTTGGAGGTCAAATTTTTTGTTCAGATCTGGTCTTTTCATTAGAAATAGGTGAAATTCTCCTGTATTATTGAATGACCATCTTCTTCCCTGGAAGATGATGCTCATTCTAGCTGGATAACTTATTCTTGGCTGTAATCCAAGTTCTTTTGCCTTTCGGAATATCTGTTTCCAGGCCCTTCAGTCCTTTAATGTGGAAGCTGACAGATCTTGTGTAATTCTAATTACAGTTCCTCGGTATTTGAACTGCTTGCAATATCCTTTCCTTGGTGCGATAGTCCTGAAATTTGGCCACGATATTCCTTGGGGTTTTGATTTTGGGGTCTCTTTCAGGAGGTGATCGGTGAATTCTTTCAATGCCAATTCTGCCTTCTGATTCTAAAACATCAGGGCAATTTTCTTTCATGATTTCCTGAAAGATAGCATCAAGGCTCTTTTTTTCAATGTGGCTTTCAGGGAGTCTGATAATCCTTAGATCGTCTCTCCTGGATCTGTTTTCCAAGTCAGTTGTTTTTCCTAGGAGATATTTCATATTTTCTTCTATTTTTTCATTTTTTTGTTTTTGTTTGACTGATTTCTTGAAGTCTTATTGAATCATTTACTTCTATTTGTTCAATTTTAATTTTTAAAGTATTATTTCCTTCAGTTATCTTTTTTAGCTCCTTTTGTAGCTGGCCAATTGAATTTCTTGGCTCGATGCATTCTTTTTCCATTTTGCCAATTTTATTTTTCAGTGAATTGATGATTTTTTCCAATTCACCATTTTTATTTTCCAGTGAATTGGTGATTTTTTTCCAATTCACCAATTTTGTTTTTCAGGGAATTGTTTTTTTTTCCAATTCACCAGTATTGTTTTCCAGTTTTTGACATCTCTGTTGCACTGATTTCAATTTATTTCCCCATTCTTCTTCTAGCTCTCTTTTGAGATTCTTTATGCAATCTTCCAGGAAAGCCTTCTGAAAAGGGGTCCAGCTCAATACGCCTTCGTGACTTCCTCTGGGATTGTTTTTAGAATCTCAGGATCTGGGGTCTGCCCTACTTTCTCTCCATAGAAGCTGTCTATGGTGAGAGCTCTCTTCGGCTTCTTGCTCATGTTTTTGAGCTGTAAGAAGTTTAGGTCTGAATCACTTGAGGTCTGAATCACTAGCAGGCGATCCCACAGCCGTTTCAATTTGCCCCGGGGCAATTTGCTGATTTGACTTTCAGAGCACAGCTGGGCTAGATCCGCACTAGGACCATGCTTTCAGCTGCTCTCAATCCACTCTTTATCAAAGGCAAATCTGCCAAAGCACCTGCCCACAAGCAGAGCAAAGTGGCTCAGGCGTCTCCCAGGGACTTCCTGGGTGCCTAAAATCCAACCCTTTGTCGCAGCTCTGACTTCCGCCCTGGCTGGTGTCTGATCACAGCCAGCTGCCGATTCCCCTGGAAGATTCCCCGAAACTCTTTGGAGTTTTTTCAAAGTAGATTTTTGATAGAAGTGCGTTGTAGAACAAGTGTTGGTGGAGCTCTCACTCCAGAACCAGTTCGGAGGCTCAATTTGTCTGGGTCTGAGGGAAGGTCTCAGGAGCTCACAGAGAACGCTGTCTGCAGTTCGCCATCTTGGCTCCGCCCCCTGGGTTCATGATTTAGACATAAAAAGTGATATTAGAAGTAAATTAGAAGAACATAGGATAGTTTACCTCTCAGATCTGTGGAGAAGGCAGGAATCTGTGACCAAAGAAGAATTAGAGATCATTATTGAACACAAAATAGATAATTTTGATTATATTAAGTTAAAAAGGGTTTATACAAACAAAACTAATGTAGACAAGATTAGAAGCGAAGCAATAAACTGAGAAAACATTTTTACATTCAAGGGTTCTGATAAAGGCCTTATTTCTAAAATATATAGAGAACTGACTCAAATTGAAAAGAATTCAAGCCATTCTCTAATTGATCAATGGTCAAAGAATATGAACAATTTTCAGATGAAGAAATTGAAATAATTTCTAGTTATATGAAAAGGTCCTCTAAGTCACTATTGATCAGAGAAATGCAAATTAAGATAATTCTGAGATATACCTCTCAGATTGGTTAAGATGGCAGGAAAAGATAATGATGAATGTTGGAGGGGATGTGGGAAAACTGGGACACTGATACATTGTTGGTGGAATTGTGAACTGATCCAATCATTCTGGAGAGTAATTTGGAACTATGCCCAAAGGGCTTACAAACTGTGCATATCCTTTGACTCAGCAATCTCACTACCCATCTTATATACCAACAAGATTTTAAAGTACAGGAAGGGACTCACATATGCAAAAATATTTGTGGCAGCCCTTTTTACAGTGGCAAAAGAAACTGGAAATTGAATGGATGCTCATCAATTGGAGAATGGTGAACAAATTATGGTATATGAATGTTATGGAATATTATTGTTCTGTAAGAAAAGACCAGGAGGATGATTTCAGAGAGGCCTGAAAAGACTAACATGAACTGATGCTGAGTGAAATGAGCAGAACCAGGAAATCATTGTACATGGCAACAACAAGATTGTATGATGATCAGTTCAGATGGATGTGGCTCCATTTTAACAATGGAGTGATTCAGGCCAGTTCCAATAATCTTGTGAAGAGAGAGGTGGTGACTAAGGGTGATGATAATATAACATTGTCACTCTTTTTGTTGTTGTTCATTTGCATTTTGTTTCCTTACTCATTTTCTTTCCTTTTTGATCTGATCTTTCTTGTGCAGCAAAAGAATTGTGCAAATATGTTTACAAATATTTTAGAGCTAACATATTTTAACATGTATAACACATATTGGATTATTTGCCATCTAGGGGAGGGAGTGGGAAGGAGGGGAAAATCTGAAACACAAGGCTATGAAAGGATCAATATTGAAAAATTATTTCTGCATATGTTTTGAAAATAAAAAGCTTTAATAATAAAAAATAAAATAAATAATAATAAAAGAATTTGGTTTAACTTTTCAAATGTCTGGAATGTAACTGAATGCTACATAATAGTTTTTGGAAAATGTGCAAGTATGTTTAATTTCCCACCTAAATTTTTCTCTCTCTTCTTCTGCCCCTCTACTTCCCCTCCCCACTCCCTGCCTGTGATAAAATTTAAAGCATATTACTGGGGATTCATCTTTGATATGCAGATTCATTCATAACCAGTTTCATACTTTCTGGGACTCACTACTTTTAATAATTCAGTTGTTCTTCTACCCTCTGGATCTTGTTCTTATCATTTGTTTCCATCTTCTGGTTTTATGATCCATTGCTAAAGCAAAAGTTTTATCTGACTCAGATCTCGAGATGATTAATGCTTGTCTTCAATGACCAAAACTTGTTCACAGGCTGATGTTAATACCTGATTTTTTTTAAATATTCTGCAACACAGATCCCTAGTATATAAGTCTGATAAATGGTCAAGATGCCTCATTGATCTTACTGGTGTTAAAAAGGCTGTTTGGATTCCTGAAATAATTCCTCCCTGTACAGTTCTTTCCATCTATAAATTAATGAAGCTATAGGTTGAGTGAGTTTTAGAAATCTGATTGGAGATAAAATTTCATTTTTTCATTAAGATGAAATGTTTTAAGTTAGTAGTATTTAATAGCATTTGCACTATAAAATAACAAAATAACTATTAAACAACACTAAAAAATAAACAATATTGTGCTTATTCTTGACAAGAATGAATCATTTAAAAACAGGAATACAGGGCTTACCTCTCCAGTATATTTGCAGAAATTTGAAGATAGAAAATGGGAGAGGGAGAAAATCAAATGAATTCTGGTCATGATTATGCTTTTCTCTTGTCATTCAATAACTAAGTACCCATATGGTTTAAGAAGCCATTGATTATTGATCTTTCCCATTTCACTGGAGTCTTTCAGTCTGAACTTATACCAGTCTGATTTTTTGCCTTACTTGGACCCCACCAATTACAGATCATTCACCAACTCCTTTTACCCCTTATACAGAATTGAGGAAATAAGTACTGCTGAATTTTTTTTCCCCACATATCCTCCATTCCACTGGCTTCCTAGGCAGGATATTTAAATAGGAAGGCACCTTAACCAATAGATCTAGAAGCAAATAATCTATGTTGACCAGAGCTGAGAATTTCTTTCCTAATCAATATACTCTGTGCATATGGAACTCTCCAAATCCCCAGAGGAGCAGGACCCTAGAACCCAAACAACATTCAGGGGAAATCTGGTACCTTCCAGAGCAGCAAACTCATTGCATGGTTCTCACTCTCAAGGTCCAGGTGTATATAGAGTACTCCCTGACATCCTCTTAATCATCTAAAGTTTGGGGAATTTCTGGCCTGGCTTGCCCAAATCCTTCTCTATTTTTATCTTCACTTTTTTTCCTTCCACTCAACTTGAAAAACAAATCAAAAAATGAATATATATGCAGCCCATATAAGTGAGATTCTTATCCCAACTTCCAATCATAAAGATGATCAAGGTCCCTAAACAAGTGACCTGAGCCTATTTTTTAAAAAAAGACAAAAAGCATCAGTATATTTTCATCTAAATTTTGAGGAACAGTGTTAAAAGAACCAATATTACTTTAAAAATGAAATTCTTTCTCTATCTTAATCCTGTGGTAATTTGATTGAATGGCTATGGCCTACAAAAATGAAATGTTGCATACATTTTCAATTATATTAACTGAATTGGTTTTCTTTACTTGTTTGTCACTGATATAATGGAGGTGTCAATTACTGATCAAGGTTTAGGGAAGAAAATATATCCAAAAATTGCTATATTATAAAACACAAAAGAATCAACAAAATTAATCTTTTAAAAGGTCAAGAAAGGGGCAGCTAGGTGGTCCAGTGGATAGAGCACCAGCACTGAAGTCAGAAGTACCTCAGTTCAAATCTGGCCTCAGACATTTAACACTTCCTAGCTGTGTGACCCTGGGCAAGTCACTTAACCCCAACTGCCTCAGCAAAAAAAATAAAAATAAAAAAATAGTCAAGAGAATGACCTATTACTGATGGCAAAACTATGTTTCTCATCCCCATTAAATGCCTTTTCAATAGTAAAAACTGGATTTTCTTTACCTCTCTAAATTAATCACTCTAGTACCAAATTCTAGTTTGGTTGCTTCTGTTATAAGAATAAAATATTATATATCTTATTCTTATATCACTATATATTAGATCTAAAAAAAATAGAAGCTTAAGTTATACAGTTATTTTTGCTCATTGCTTATTATTCACTTGGTTTGGTTTTCTTTCTCAATTGCTTATGGGGATCTCTTGGTCATCTTTGAAGTGAGTCTTTTCAAATGGTCATGTTGGTGGGATCTAAGTAATACCAATGGATGTTTACAAAGATGTATTTATTAAAAGTTATAAATTTCCCCCTAATACTTTCCCCTATACCTTCCCCCCTCAATCCCTGGGGAGAATGAGCTCAAACTTAATTTCTTTAAATCATTTGCTCTACCAAGTTCCCATCCAAATGAAGGATAGGCAATGGGTAAAAATTACTGTGTATTTAGTTCTGCCTTGGCAAAGGCATTGCTTCATATGGTATATAATATAATGCAATGTTTTTACTCTGTAAGAAATAACAAATGTGACAGTTTAGAAAAATCTTGGAAGGCATATGCAAATTAAAGCAAGTAGAAACAGAACTATTTATATAGTGACTACAACACTGTAAATGAAAACAACTTTTGAAACACCCAGGAACTCCCATCAGTGTCATAATCATCATCCACTGCTCCTTAAGACTAATAAAACATGATTTTCACCTATTAGAGGAGAGGTGATATACTATATATGGTGGATATTTTCAGGCACAAATATTTTTTCATATATTTTCAGATACAATTTATTGGAACACAAATGTGTTTTCCTTGACTATACTTTTGTTGAAAGGGAGAACTTTGATTTGAGGATTAAAAGAATTAGAAGGGGACAGCTAGGTGGCGCAGTGGACAGAGCATCAGCCCTGAAGTCAGAAAGACCTGAGTTCAAATCTGACCTCAGACACTTAACATTCCCTAGCTATGTGACCCTGGGCAAGTCACTTAACCCCAATTGCCTTAGCAAAAATAAAAAAATAAAAAGAGAGAGAGAATTGGAAGATGCTAGTAGGAATAGTAATATAAAAAGAAAAAGAAAAGCATATCAACAAAATATTTTTAAAAGGGGCAGCTAGGTGGTGTAGTGAATAGAGCACCAGCCCTGAAATCAGGAGGACTTGAGTTTAAATCTGACCTCAGACACTTAACACTTCTAGCTGTGTGACCCTGGGCAAGTCACTTAACCCCAATTGCCTCAGGGAAAAAAAAATTTTAAATAAACAACATAAGGAAGTTCAAAAGTGGTCATAAAAAATAGCAATGCTGGTTCTACCATATTAAACTTAATATACAATAAAAGCCTGTATGTGCTAGATTGATAGTTTCATATTCAATTTTAATTTTCTGGCCTACATATGTGGAAATATTCATGTCTCTTGATTTTCTAGTGCATAATTTTGGAAAACAGAACTAGAAACAATCTGAAGAGGGAAACAGAGCTAAACAGTAACACTTCATTTTACTGTTAGGAGTATCCTGCCTATCCTGAAAGCTTAGCAGCTGTGTAAGATTTCTTACTACTCATAGTCAAAACACATGTTGTTAGTTTTCAAGTCAAGTATGATCTATATAAATTAAATATTTAGAGAAGCACAGTAAGGGGCTGATTACTCCAAAAGCAAACCAGTACAGGGAAAATGTAAGCCAAATAGCAATTCTGACAGTATATTCTATTTTATCTCCATGAGAAATGTGTGTGTGTGTGTGTTCGATTTCTCTTGTTGGGTATTAAAGTGTTTTGAACTGGAAAATATTTGGGCCGTTTTATTTATTGCTAGTAATCTTAAATATTTTTTTTCAAATTTACATCATTAATTTACTAATTTTTTATTTTTTAACTTTAATTTTAATTTTTAATGAACAATTCATTTTTTCTTCCCATCCCCCAACTCCACTGAAACATAAAACAAAAACAAATGCCTTGGAAATAAAAATAATAATAAGCATAGTAAAACAAAAGAAATGCATGCATTGGCTGTTTCAAAAAAAAAGTCTTTTTCTTCATCTTTAGTCTATCATCTTTTAAAACATAGACAGCATGCCTTATCATCAGCCTTGCCTACCCAGCTGGTTTTTAAACACATTCACTAATTTTTACCATGGTTTCTGGAGATTGGCAAGAGGTGTGACATATCCTTCCTGTTAAATTAGGTGAAAGTGTTCTGTGAACTCAGTTTATCATTTGTAAAACAGGATTAATAAAACACAAAAATATATTTTCCCCTTAAGGAAAAAAAAAGAACAAAACAAGACTTTGAGATGACAGAACTGAATTGTTCATTTAATAGCATATTTGGAAAAGCAAATTGCACTTAGAGCAATCTGGTTGGCTCTAACAAACAGAACAGAACAGTGCAGATGGGGTCAATATCCCTAATCTTGCATGATGCTAATACCGTTCCCTACTTCCTGAAGGCAGAAGGTTTTTATATCTCTCTGGGATGACATGAAAAAACACTGCATAAATTAATCATTTCATTTATATTACAAGTAGCTGAGTCTCTACCCTGTGGCAATTAGCCTAATATATCTATATATTATATAACTTTAATAATCTGTAACTGGATTATTTTTCTTAGGCTACCTGCTAAAGGGTATAGCTGAATCTAGGACCTGGAGTTTTATTGATATTTCAAGATAAAATCCTCCTTAGCTGTTCTTGAACAAAATACAATTAAGGAGGAATAAAGAACTTTTGAGGAAGTAGTACATATCTTGAGAGACATTCATTGCCAGGAAATAATTACTTAAACCAGAAAAGCAAAATTTAAATTTTTTTAAATTAAGCTGTAACACCTTGTCTTTTACCATACTGATGAAAAATAACATAAGATTTGGTCTTTTAGAGGCAATTCACAGACCAATTAAATGCATCTTCTTTTCTAAATCATGTGTCTTAAGCCGTAAGAGCTTAGGGAGGGAGCCCAGATGGCATAGAGAAGCCAGGAAGTTGCCTGAGCTCCTGAAATTTCCCCCAGAAACAATACTAAATCCATCCTCTAAGTGGATTGTGAAGTGATAGAACCCACAAAAATTCAGATTTTCCAGCTTAAGGTATCTTGGAAAGACTTCAGGAAAGGTCTGTCTCACTTAGGGAACTTGGTGTGGTTAATCTAGTGGGAAGCTCTTTGCCAAGTACAGACCAGCAGCATAGGCTTCTCCATCCTGTCTCAGCAGGCCAGCTGTGAGACCTCCAACCCAAAGACAGAAGGCAAATTGCAAGCCTTGAACTCCTGCACAACAGGCGGGACTAGACCAGGCCCACCCAGTGGAGTAGGAAAACCAGCAGCTCCTCTGGCCCCTGTGGAAAAGAACCTTGGGACAGTCTCCCCTATGCCTTAGGAGCAGAGTTTAACTTTTAAAGATGAGCAAAAAGAGCCCTGACCATACAAAGCTACTATGGCAACAAGGAACATCAGAACATAAACCCAGAAGAGGACAGCAATGCCTCAAAGGAAGATATGAATTGGACTCAAGGTCAAATGGGTTTCTTGGAAAAGCTCAAAAAGGATTTTTAAAATCAAGTGAGAGAGGCATAAGAAAAACTGGGTAAAGAAATGAGAGCTATAAAGGAGAATTATGAGGGAAAAAAAGTCAACAGCTTGGGGAAAAAAGTCAACAGATTGAAAAAGGAAGCACAAAAAGTGGGGGGAATGCAACTCCTTAAAAACACATTTAGCAAAATGAAAAAATATATCTATTTACTGAAGAAAACTCCTTAAAAACAGAATATATAAAAAAATGCACTGAACAAAACAACTCCTCTAAAAGTAGAATTAATCAAATTGAAAAGAAGATAAAAAACTTAACCAAAGAAAATTCATTAAATATTAGAATTGAACAAATGGAAGCAAATAACTCAATGAGAAATCAATAAACAAACAAAATTTTTAAAAATGAAAAAAATAGAAAATGTAAAATATCTCATTGGAAAAAGAATTGAACAGGAAAATAGGTCCAGGAAAGATAATTTTATAATTATTGGACTACCTGAAAGACATTATTTTTAAAAAAGAGCCTGGACAACATCTTTTTTCCCCTATCATATGTTTATTTTTATTGTTTATTAAAGCTTTTATTTACAGAACATATGAGTAATTTTTCTACATTGACCTTTGCAAAACTTTCTGTTCCAAATTTTTCCCTCATTCCCCCCACTCCCTCCCCTAGATGGCAGGTAGTCTAATATGTGTTAAATATGTTAAAATATATAATAAATCCAATATATGTATACATATCTATAGAGTTATCTTGCAGCACAAGAAAAATAAGATCTAGAAAGAGAAAAAGCAAAAAACAAAAAACAAAATGCAAGCAAACATCAACAGAGCGTGAAAATGCTATGTTGTGGTCCACACTCAGATCCCACAGTCCTCTCTCTGGGTGTATATGGCTTTCTTCATCACTGAACAATTGGAACTGGTTTGCAACATCTCATTGTTGAAGAGAACTATGTCCATCAGAATGGATCATCATATAGTCTTGTTGCCGTGTATAATGTTCTCCTGGTTCAGCTCATTTCACTTAGCATCAGTGCATGCAAGTCTCTCCAGGCCTCTCTGAAATTGTCCTGCTGGTCGTTTCTCACAGAACAATAATATACCATAACATTCATATAACATAATTTATTCAGCCATTCTCCAATTGATGGGCATCCTTTCAGTTTCCAGTTTCTAGCCACTACAAAAAGGGCTGCCACAAACATTCTTGCACATGTGGGGCCCTTTACTTCCTTTAAGATCTCTTTGGGATATAAGCCCAATAGAAGCACTGTTGGGTCAAATGGTATGCACAGTTTGATACTTTTTGAGCATAGTTTAGACAATATCTTTCAAGAAATCATTCAAGAAAGCTGCCCTGATATCTTAGAACCAGAGGGTAAAAGAGTCATTGAAAGAATGCAACAATTATTTCCTGAAAAAGAACCCAAAATGAAAACTGCAAGGAACATTGTAGCTAAATACCAGAGTTACCAGGTCGAGGAGAAAATACTGCAAGCAACCAGAAAGAACCAGTTCAAATATCAAGGAGTCACATTCAGGATTACTCAGATCTAGCAGCTTCTACATTAAAGGTTTGGAGGACCTGGAATATATTTCAAAAAGCAAAGGAACTTGAGCTGCATTCAATAATCAACTCTCCATCAAAACTGAGCATTTTCTTCCAGGAGAAAAGATGGGCACTCAATGAAATAGGATATTTGCTATCATTTCCTAAAGAAAAGGGCTTAATAGTTTATTGGAAGATGTGTGTCAAGTCTGTTATTGACAGCATTGTGGCTGCCATTAGTAACAAAACAAAAGGGCAAGGAACTATGAGTTATCATGACACTTATTATTCCAAAGTAGCTCATAAACACAAGCATACCTTTGGCAGTTAATTCTAATATTAAGAATTGGTTGGGGGCGGAGCCAAGATGGCAGAGTGAAAACGTGACTCTCTGCGTCCTCTGTCAGCCTCCACATTGAAGGATCGAAGGGCCTGGAACCAGATATTCCCAAAGGCAAAGGAACTTGGATTACAGCCAAGAATAATCTATCCAGCTAGAATGAGCATTATCCTCTAGGGAAGAAGATGGTCCTTCAATGACATAGGTGAATTTCACCTATTTCTAATGAAAAGACCAGATATGAACAAAAAATTTGACCTCCAAACACAGAACTCAAGAGAAGCATAAAAAGGTAAAAAGGAAAGGACTCTTGAGAACTTTATTTCTACTATGGGGATACTTAAAGTTTGAGGGTATAATTAATGAGATATTACTTTGATAATAAGAAAAAGAAAACTAGAGGGGGAAAGGTTGTCATACTGGGGAAAAGAGGGAAAAAGTGGTAAAATAAGATCTAAAAAAAAAGGAGGTAAAAACAAGATAAAATCACTTGAAGAGGCAAAG
>JAJPUD010017683.1:738-12869 GCA_023553655.1 Myrmecobius fasciatus
CCTTTCTCTGATTCTTTTTTTTTTCTTGTAGATAGGATTTTTCTTGCATAACTTCTCAAGCATTTCAACATTATTAGCATGTAGTGGACTTCCTGCCATCTAGGGGAGGGGAGGGGACTGGGGGTAAAATTTGTAATGGAAAGCTTTGTAAAGATCAATGTTGGGGAACTACCCATACATATGTTATACAAATAAAAAGCTTTAATAAAAAAAACAATAAAAAAAATTCTTTGGAAAAAAAATAATAATTAAAAAAAAAAAAGAAAGCAATGACCAGCAGAATGATTTCAGAGAGGCCTGGAGACACTTTCATGAACTGATGCTGAGTGAAATCAGCAGAATCAGGAGATCATTGTACATGGCAACAATAAAACTATATGATGATCAATTCTGAAGGACGGGGTTCTCATCAATAATGAGATGTTTCAAAACAGTTCCAATTGTTCAGTGATGAAGAAAGCCATAAGCACCCATGGAGAGGTCTGTGGGATCTTAGTCTGGACCACATCATAGCATTTTTCACACTCTCTATTGATGTTTGCTTACATTATGTTTTCCTTCTCAGGTTTTTAATTTTAATTTTAATTTTTTAATTTTAATTTTTTTCTCTTCCCTGTACAGCAAGATAACTGTATAAATACATATACACATATTTGATTTGTCAAGAAAAGAAAATAATTCCTTAAAATTAGAATTGAGGAAATGGAAGCTAATGAATTTTAAATACATCAATATATGATGAAACTAAACCACAAAGAATGAAAAATAGAAGACAATGTGAAATATCTCATTAGAAAAATAACTAAACTGGAAAAAATATCAAAGAGACACAATTAAGAATTATTTAACTACTTGAAAGCAATGATTTTTACAAAGTTTAGATATCATATTCAAGAAATTTACAAAGAAATTTATTTGATATTCAAGAATCAGATGACAAAATAGAATTTGAAAGAATCCACTAATCACCTCCTGAAAGAGATCCCAAAATGAAAACTCCCAGGCTGCCAGAAAGAAATAATTCAAGCATTGTGGCACCTGGTCAGGATGACACAAGGCTTAGTATCTCCTGTAATAAAATATTCAAAAGTTTGGAAGATAACATTCTGGGGCTCAAAGGAGCTAGGAATTGAAGCAAAAATCAAATAACCAGAAAAACTGATGATAATACTTCAGAGGAAATGATGGGTATTCCATGAAATAGAGGATTTTGAAGAATTTTTGATAGAAAGACCAGAGATGAATAGAAAATTTGTCTTCTAAATATCGGACTCAGGAGAAACAAAAGAAGATAATTAGGAAAGGGAAACCCTAAGGTACTTAATAAAACCGAACTGTTTATATTACTATATTAAAAGATAGTACTTGTAACTTAAAAGAACTTTCTCATTATTAGGGAATTATACATAGGATTATACATAGAAAGAGAGCACGGAGGTAAGATATCTAAAGAGAATGAACTGAAATAGTAAGAAATGGAAAGCACTGGTTGAAGAGAAGAAAGAAGACGTAGAATGGGATAAATTATCACACATAAATAAGGCACAAAAGAGCTTTTACAGGAAGGCTTTATGGCTGACTTGGTGGAAGCACATGAAACTTAATATCAGAATTGATTGAAAGAGGACATAATTAACACACTCAGTTGGGTACAGAAATTTATCTTACTTTACAGGAAATTAGGATGAGAAGAGAATAAGGGAAGTGAGATGCCTGAGAGAAGGTAAAGAAGATTGGAGTCAGAAGTCAAAAACAAGTCACTTTTCAGGAAGAACAGATTAAAAGGAGAGAAAGTGTAGGAAGAATAGAGATAAATAGGATGGAGTGATACAAATGGTTACTAATCACAATTGTGGAAAAAAATCTATAGCAAATTTTTTTTCTGAGAAATATCTCATTTATGAAATATATACAGAGGTGAGTTAAATTTATTTTTAAAAATGAGCCATTCCCCAACTGATAGTAAAGGATATGAACAGACAGCTTTCAATAAAAGCTATCTATCATCATATGAAAAAATGGTCTAAATCACTATTAATTAGAAAAATGCAAATTAAAACAACTCTGATATATTACTCTGTACATATCAGATTGGCTAATATGATAGAAAATAATTGGGGGATGTGAGAAAATTAAGAGAGTAATGCATTATTGGCAGAATTGTGCACTAATTCAAACAAGCTGGAGAGCAATTTGGAACTATGCTCGAAGGGCTATAAAATCATACATAACTATTTAACCAGTAATACCACTGCTAGGTCTGTATCTCAACGATATAATAAGACAAAGGGGGTTTCTATTATCCATTATTCTTATTATTCTTTTTGTGGCTCCACAGTATTTATACTTTTTCCTCCTTAGGATTCCTTTGGGGATTCTAACCATTTTACTTTTGTCTTTAAAGTAGAAGTAACTCTTTTAACCTCTTTTTTTTTTCTGGGTTTCAATCCAGATCTTTTTTAAAAAAAAAAAAAACACTGTAGTTGCTATGTATGTTGGAATTCTTTATTTTGCTTACTTTTTGTGGCTTATTTCTTATTTGTTGAAATTATGTTAGATGGACAGCAATTTGCAACTATGCCCAAAGAGCTATAAAACTGTGAATATCCTTTGAGCCAGCATTGCCATTACTGGGTATGTATCCCAAGAATCTTAAAGAGCAAAAAGAACCTGCATGTTCAAAAATGATTGAAGCAGTTTTTTGTGGTAACAAAGAATTGGAAAATGAGTGGATGTTCATCAAATGGAGAATGGCTGAACAAGTTGTGGTATGTGAAGATAATGGAATATTATTGTCCTATAAAAATGATGAACAAGCTGGTTTCAGAAATGCTTGGAAAAATTTTCATGAACTGATGCTGAGCAAAACAAGCACAACCAGGAATACTTTGTACACAATAAAAGCAAGATTTTGTGATGATTAACTATGAAAGGCTTGGTTATTCTCAGTGGTTCAGTGATTCAAGGCAATTCCAATAGACTTTGTACAGATCACTTCTTTTTTCTGCTTTTTAAAAATATTTCTCCCATGGTTTTTCCCTTTTGCTCTGATTTTTCTCTCCTAACATGATTCATAAATTAATGGGTACTAAAAATAAATTTTCTAGAAAAATATTGAAGCTTTGCTCTGCCATCTTGGCTGCACTCCCATAAGTCCAGAGAAAGCTTTTGACAAAATACAGCACCTACTCCTATTAAAAACACCAGAGGGAATAAGGATAAAGGGAGATTTCCTTAAAATAATAAGTGGTATCTATTTAAACCAACAGCAGGCATTATTTGTAATGGAGAGAAGCTGAATGAATTTTCAATAAGATTAGGAATTAAACAAGGATATTCATTATCACCACTATTATTCAACATTGTACTAGAAATGTTGGCTTTAGCAATAAGAAAAGAAAAATAAATTAAAGGAATTAGAATAGGCAATGAGGAAATAAAACTATTACTCTTTTCAGATAATGTGATGATATACTTAAAAAATCCTGGGGAAGCTAGGTGGCACAGTGGATAGAGCACCAGTCCTGAAGTCAGGAGGACCTGGGTTCAAATCTGGTCTCAGACACTTAACATTCCCTAGCTGTGTGACCCTGGGCAAGTCACTTAACCCCAATTGCCTCAGCAAAAAAGCAAAAAAAAAATCCTATAAGAACATCCAAAAACCTACTGGAAACAATTCACAGCTTTAGCAAAATTGCAGAAAATATAATAAACCCACACAAATTGTCAGCATTACTATATATTGATGGTGAAGTCCATCAGCCAGAGTTAAACAGAAAAATACCATTTAAAGTTATTGTAGAGGATCTCCTTGCCAAGACAAATCCAAGAACTATATGCAAATAATTACAAAACACTTTTCACACAAATAAAGTCAGATCTATACAATTGGAAAACCATCAATTTCTCATGGGAAGGCCTGTCTAATATAATAAAATGACAATTCTTCCTAAATTGGACTACTTGAACAGTGTCATACCAATCAAACTGCCAAAAATTATTTTATTTAACTGGAAAAAAATAATAACAAAATTCATCTGGAAGAACAAAAGGGCTGTGGCCATCTTGATTGAGAGCTCAAAATATATGAGCCCTTTGATCTCAGAGTTGAGGTGAATGAAGTGGGCTGAATGAGGCTGGTGACTCATAGAGTGTGAAAAGAGCTTCAGTTTATTATGCAGCACAGCCTTGTTGATATACAATTTTGCAATTGTGATCAGCTGAGAACAGTAGGCAATCCCCAATCACCATTCAGGGAAGCATTTCTTGGGCTTTGCATATGCATAGTATCTGCCAAAGGAAGAAGAGCCAATCCAGCCATCTAGCACCCTGCTCACATGCAAGAGGCCCTATCAAGGCATCCTTGCTTATGAGCAATTATGCTATCACCCTCAGACTGAACCTTTCCCAGTTGCACATCACTGCTCCTTGCTCAACAAGGGTATTTCTGCAATGTGGCAGAAAACCTATTGTGCACCAAAGGTCAAGGTTTCCTCTGTACTCCCTCTTGGCAGGGTCCTATACCCTAGTACAAAAAGTCAAGAATATCAAGGGAATTAATGAAAAAAAAATACAGAAGATGGTGGCTTAGCAGTACCAAAACTAAAACTATATAATAAAGTAGCAATCATCAAAAGCATTTGGTACTAAGAAATAAAATGGTGGATCATTCATTGGAATAGATTAAATAAACATGACACAATAATCAATGCTTATAGCAATCTAATATTTCATAAACTCCAAACTCTACCTAGTAGAATAAGAATTCATTATTTGCAAAAATTTCTGGGAAAACTAGAAAATAATATGTTAGCAACACTTCATACTCCATATCAAAATAAAGTCAAAATGGGTAGATGATTTGGGCATAAAAGATGATACCATAAACAAATTAGGAGAGCAAATAATAATTTGCCTATGAGATCTTTGGGAAAAGGAAGAATTTATGACCAAAGAAGAACTAGAGAACATTATGGAAGGCAAAATTAATACCTTTGGTTACATTAAATTTTAAAAGATTTTGCAGAAACAAAACCAACAGAAATATTATAAAAACGGAAGGACAAAGCTGGGAAAAATATTTACAACCAGTTTTTTTTTTCTGATAAAGGTCTCATTTCAAAAACCTATAAAGAACCATGCCAATTTTATAAAAAATACAAGTCATTCCACAATGAATAAATGTTCAAAGGGTATGAAGAGAGAATTTTCAGATGATGAAATAAAAGTCAGGTGTAAGTCATATGAAAAAATCCCTAAATCACTATTGATTAAAGAAATGCAAATTAAAACAACTCTGAGGTACCACCTCATACCTCTCAGATTTTTGATTAAGATCCTAAGAAATGAAAATAATAAATGTTGGAGGGGATATGGGAAAACTGGGACACTAATGTATTGTTGGTAGAGTTGTGAAATGTTCCAACCATTATGGAGAACAATTTGGAACTCTGCCCAAAGGGCTATAAAATTCTGCATACCTTTTCCATTACTGCGTCTGTAAAAAGGAAAGCATAAAGGACCACATGTGCAAAAAATGTTTGTAGTAGCTCCTTTTGTGGGAGCAAAGAAATGGTAAATGAATTGATTCCCATCAAGTGGGGAACATTTGAACAAGTTGTGATAATTGAAGATAAAAGAATATTACTGTTCTATAAAAAGTGATAAACAATCTGATTTTAGAAAAGCGTGGAAATATTTACATGAACTAATGCTGAGTGAAACAAGCAGAAACAGGAATATATTATACAAAATTACAGCCAGAATATGCAATTAACAACTATGAAAGACTTGGTTCTTTTCAGTGAGTCAGTGATCCAAAGCAATGCCAAATAGACTTTGGACAGAAAATGTCATCTGCATTCAGAAAAAGAATTAAGGAGACTGAATGTAAATCAATGCAGGCAACATTCACTTCTTTTTTCTGTGTTTTTTTTTTTTAATCTTTCCCATGTTTTTTTTTTTTTTCTTTTTGCTCTGATTTTTCTCTTCCAACATGATTCACAAAGCAATGTGTATTAAAAATAAATAAATTTACAAGTAAAAAGGAAAACCTACAAGCAAGCAAAGAAAAGATGGACACCATTGAATGCAATGAATAATATTTATTATATAGGCTTTCTTGAAAAGGAGATTTATTACTTTATATTTTGAATCCTATTGTTTTCTGCTGTGCCTATGACAACAATTTTTTGCCTTGTTTTATTTTTAAGTTTGAAATGGAATAAAAAGATAAAAATATAACACCTTAAAAACAATATAGGCCAAATGGTTTTTTAAAAAGGGTACAGAAGTGAAGGAGGAGGAGAACAATGGAGAAATGCCTTCGTTGCCTTGAAAAGCAGAATTGACCAGATGGGAAAAACAGAAAAAAAAATTTGCTCCTAAGAAAAAAAAATAAAAGCCTCCTTAAAAGTAGAATTGGACAAATGGAAAAGGAGGTACAAAAGCTCACTGAAAATAATAATTTATTAAAAATTAAAATCGAGCAAATAGAAGCTAATCTCTTTATGAGAAATCAAAAAACAATAAAACAAAAACAAAACAATGGGGGAAATGACAATATGAAATATCTAAATTAAAAAAAAAATAAACTGACAGAAAATAGATCCAGGAGAGAAAATTAAAAAAAAAAATTGGACTTCCTGAAAGTTATGATAAAAAAAATGAAGAACCCAGATATTATCTTTCAAAAGCCAGAGGATAAAATAGAAATTGAAAGAACCCACTAATCACCTCTGGAAGAGATCCCCAAATGAAAACTCCCAGGTATATTATATTAAAATTCCAGAGCTTTCAATTTGAGAAAAAAACAATTCAAGTATTGTGGATTCACAATCAGAATAACACAAGACTTAGCAGCTTTTATACTAAAGCATCAGAGAGTTTTGAACATGATATTCTGAATGTTAAAGGAGCTAGCATTCCAAGATCTAGCTATCCAGGAAAATTGAATATAATTTTGCAGAAGAACATAATGGACATCCAGTGAAATAGAGGACTTCCAATCATTCTTGATGAAAAGACCAAAGCAGAATAGAAAATTTAACTTTCAAATACAGGACTCAATAAAAGGATAAAAAGGAAAGTGAAGTCACAAAGCTACTTAATATTATATTCCTTGATGTGGAAATAATACTTGTAACTCATAAAACCTTTCTAATAAGGACAGAGGGCACAGGTGTGAATTGGATGTGAGGGATGATACCTTAAAAAAATTAATGGGTGAAAAAAGATAAGATAGATAAAGGTAAAGTTTGAATGATGTAAATTATCTCACATAAAAAAGGCAAGGAAAAAATTTTATAGTGGAGGAGAAGAAGGGATAGTAGAAAAATGGAATGAGTGAACCTTACTCTTATCAGAATTGACTCCAAGAAGAAATGACATAATACACTTAATTAGGCATGGAAATCTGTCTTACTCTAAGGAAAGTAGAAAGGAAATGGGATGAAAAAGGACAAGGTGATAGAAGTGAGGGCATGTTGTATTAGAAGATAATCTGAAAGAGTACACTTTTATGGATGAACAGATGGAATAGAGTTAGAAAATAGAAAAAAAATGGAGAAGATAGAAGGGAAATATAATTAGGATTTATAAATATAAAAAAAATCTTTTGAAACAAGTTTCTCTGATAAAGGCCTCATTTCTCAAATGCATAGATAAATGAGCCAAATTTATAAAAAATAAGAACTATTCCCCAATTGATAAAAAATTAGGAGATATGGATAGTTTTCAAATTAAGTAGCAACAGTTATATAAAGCCATATGAACAAATGTTCTTAATGCTAATTAAAACAATTCTGAGGTGCTGCCTCATATCTATTAGATTGGCTAATAAGACAGAAAAAGAAAAATATAAGTGTTAGAAGTGTTAGTTATAGGGAAAATGAGACATTAATCCAAGAAAAAGGCCCTGTATATACAAACATATTTATAGGAGCTCTTTTCTGAGGGCAAAGAATTATAATTTGATGGGATGCCCATCAATTGAGCAATAGTTGAATAAATTGGGGTTTATGCTTTTAATATATACTGTCATGATATAAGGATTTATAAGAAGGATACTCTCAGAAAAGTCTGAAAAGACTTTATTGCAAAGTGAAATGTACTGTGTAGAGTAACATTAATATTGTAAGATGATCAACTGTGAATGATTTAGTTATTTTCTGTAATGCCACAATCCAAGACAATTCTGAAAACTTATCATGAAAAATGTTATCCTTCTCCACAGAAAGAAATGATGGTGTCTGAATCCAGAATGAAGCATACTGTTTTGAAAATTTATTTTTCTTGAGTTTTTTTTTTCTTTTTGGTTCAAGTTTTTTTTTTCCAGATTGTGACTGATATGAAACTATGTTTTGCATAACTGTATATGTAAAACCTATATCAAATTGCTTGACTTCTTAATGATGGGTGTGGATAGGGAGAGAGGAAAATAATTTGGAATTCAAAGTTTTAAAAGTTAATATTTTTGGTAATGCTACAGTCAAAATATTTTTCTATGAATAACTGGGAAAAATAATTTTAAAAAAATTTTAATTTTTGTTTAAAAAGAAAAAACCAAAATAAGAGAGGTAGCATTATGTTCTCATCTTTTCTTGAGGTGTAAACTTTGTAATTTAAAAATTTTTAACTTGGGATAATTTAATTTTTTTTGATAACTATATGGCAACAAAATTTGATTTTTAAAAAAATTCTTATATTTCTCTGGTGCATTAAAAAATTATTGTAAGAAATGATTCATAGATTTCACCAGACTTCCAAAGGGGCACATGAAACATGCAAAAATAAGAACAAATTTGCAAAACTTACTTTTCTTTCTATTAATATTATTATCATTTGTGTTTCTTTCTTTACTCTGCTCATTTCACTTTAATAAATTCATATGAATCTTTTCATGCTTTTCTATACTCTCTACATTTAACATTTTATAGTACACCAATATTTTATTATATTAGCACATAAAACTAACTTTCAGAATATTAAGGAGTTACAAACTTTATTCTACTTTTACTTCTCAAGTAAGAATTGGCCACAGATAGCAAAAGCTTTTATGAGAAGCTTGAGATTTCCCTCTAACTCTGAAACTGAAAAGCAAATGCAGTCAGTTTTCTTTTTTGACAAGTCAGGAACTGTGCAGCTTTATCTCATTGTTTGTAATTGCCACAGAAGTAAGGAAGTACACTTTCAGGCTCCTGTTATGCCTTCAATCCTTGGGTACTGATGATGTCATATTTTCTTAAGTTCCAATGTGCAGTTCAATTCATTTTTATATAATTCCATACAACAAATGAGAGCTTCCTGAAGATCAGTGACTCACTTTTAACTTAGTATAGACACAACTCTCTCAACTGTCCCTATAAAATTGTCATTTAAAAATAATAGCTCAATCTCCAAATATTTATATAACTTCATATATTGAATTTTACTTTTTTAGTCATAAGTAATCCATATGTAAATGAATTGAGATGCACATAATGCTCAGTAGCTCTCAGGTGTTCAATATCATCTTCTTGTTCATTCCTATTCTTGAAATTATTTTCCTTTATACACAAATTTCTCAGGTTTCTAATAAATTCAATATATTGTCTGCTTCTTTGTATCATATTATCCTCATCCAAGTAAGATATAATTCCCAAGGGCATGTTAATTTATTTTCTTTCTAAAAGTGATTAAATTACATTTTAAAACTGTATTTTTTCATATAAATTTATTAACAGTTTTTATTGTTAAATCATTTTGCTTTTTGTTATTATTCAGTTGTTTTTTAATTGAGTCCAACTCTTCATGACCCCATTTGGGATTTTTCTGGCAGAGATGCTGGAACAGTTTTCCATTGCCTTCTCCAGCTCATTTTATAGATAAAGAGATTGAGGCAAACAGGCTTAAGTAAGTACCTCAGAGTTATACAGTTTGTAAGTATCTGAAAACAGATTTGATCTCAGGAAGATGATTCTTCCTGACTCCAGTCTAGCACTTCATTCAATGTGCCACCCCTAGTTGCAACTTGTTTTACTATTACTTTAGACGTCAAAATAGTCTTCCATAACAATGGAAATATCTTTACAATTATTGTAAATATTCTTTCCAAGAAATACTTTTTCTGTGTTTTTCATCATTGAAGTGCTTTTCATGAAATGCAACTTAAAAGTAGCATGTATTTTTATCCTTTGATTATGGTTCTTTGCTATTATAAAAAGTATTAATATAAATACTTTTGTGTATATGGTACATTATTTTTCTCTTTGGGCTTATATGCCTAGTAGTAGAATATACAAGTTAAAGGATATGTATATTTTAGTCATTTTCTCAGAATAAATCTAAATTGCTTTCCAGAATGGTTAAAACAATTCACCACTCCACCAACAGTATATTAGTTTCTCCATGTTCCCACAACCCACATAACATCTAGTTATCTTTTATAATGTGTGTCAATTTGCTGAATAAAATGTCAAATCTTAGGACTGTGCTGATTAACATTTCATTTTAATTTTGGTGGTTGAGAACAATCTTTCAAAGTTTACAATTCTTCTGAAATAATCTTTTTTTTTAACCACCTATCCATTGGCAAAATAATTCTTGGTATAGACATAGATATATGTAGCCCAGTAGTGTGGCTTCATACAACATGTGTCTATATCCTAGGGCTTGTATAAGCCCCTTCAAAGCATAGTAAATTAAGGAATAAGGCAGAGCCTCTTTAAATGATGTCTCTCTCCTAGCCAAGATTTCTATATCTTTTGTTTTTCTCTTTTCCTACTAAGAGTTCTTCCAGACACGAATATTTGATTATGCAGATATACCTTTATAAGCACCAGTGTGCACCAGTGTGAAGATCTGGATATTTCTCCATATAAATATATTCATATGCATATATACTCACATATTTTGTATATATATATATGTACATATATATATGTGATAAATTAAGACAAGTCAACCAGCACTTAGTAAGTGCTTATTGCATAACATTGTGTTAAGTCCTAAGGATACAAAGAAAAGCACAACCCTATTTCTGATCTCAAGAATTCACAATCTACTGGGAGAGGCAACAGGCAAACAATTATGTTCAACAAGGTACATACAGGATAAACTGAAGATAATCTTTGAAGGAAGGAACAAGCATTAAGGGTGCCCAGGAAAGGCTTCTCACAGGTAATGAAACTTTATTTGAAACTTGAGAAGTCAGAAACCAGAAATGAGAAAGTAGAGAATTTCATAGGGTATATTCAGTAAAAGTTCCCAGACATCACAGAGGAAAATAGTTAAGGAGGTCACTGTTACTAGATACTAATGTATGTGGAGAGGAGTTGTGTAGAAAGACTGAAAAAGTAGAAAGAGGCCAGCTTATAAAGAACTTTAAAAGACAAACAAAACATTTCATATTTAATCCTAGAAGTTATAAGATAGCCAATAGAGTTTAGTGAAACATGTGATGATATGATCAGACCTCTGTGTTATGAAGATCAGTTGGACCTCTCAGTAGAAAATGGACTAGAGAAGGGGGAAATTTGAGAAAAAAATCCAACTAATGGATTATTGAAGTAGTCTTGACATGAGGTGGTAAGATCCTAAACTAAGGAGCTGGCAGTGTCAGAGCAAAGAAAGGGATATATCCATATCTATATTTATCTGTCTACATATCTATGTATCTAAGAACTATAAACCTGGCAACATATTGAATATGAAATATGAAAAATAATGAGGTGTAGAAAATAGCTAGATGACAAGCCTGAGTATCTTGGCAGATGCTAATTTGTTGGTTAGCTGGTTCTTGCTCTTTGTTTTTGAAGAGGACCAAAATGATTTTGCTAGATCAAGGCCAAAGTCAAAGTACAATGTTTCTGACTATGACTGATCAGACCAATATGAGCTTGGAAGACTTTACCACAGGTGGACACAAATAATCCATATGAACTTTTGGAGTAGAGATGTCTCTAAATTTGTTCATATCACACTTTTTTGTTTGTTTGAACTATTGCATTTCTGTTTTAATCCATGAGCATAACTCCTTCTTTGATGAGAGCATACCATGTGTGTGCCTGTGTCTTTTATGTCTCATAATCAATTCCAAAGTTCTTCAGAGATATTTCCTTCTATCATTTTTGCTGACTTCCATATGAGTGTTT
>JAJPUD010017683.1:17869-30646 GCA_023553655.1 Myrmecobius fasciatus
GGGGGGGTAAATCAGGATTAGTAAATCCTATAAACCTGGAAAAATTTTCTAGTCAAGACTGAGTGACATTTATACATGTTTTTTTTTTCTCCTCTGTGATAACCAGGCTAAGTTTAGAAAAATTCATGTTACAAAGATTCGCGTATGGAGAATGATTTGCTTTAGAAATGGAAAATATAAAATGCATAAACGTTCAAAACTATATTTAATCCTGTCACTTTAATGGCAGAAGACTCAAAGGGAATGGAGCATGGGCCAATAAGAATCAGGATGCATTTAAAGTAGAAAATCTAATAGTAATTTTCCTATACTTTCACCATGAATGCTCTATTCATATTTTTCCTTTCCTGGCATTTTAATTAACAAAGTAAGGTAACTACCAACTTTAAAAAGTAACATGTCCATGCAATCAGGTATGGCAGTGGAATATGGCAGAAGAGACATAAGACATTGACAGAGATTTTGGATTTTTTTTTTTTTTTTTTTTGCAGTGAGGTCCAGAGCAGCCTGGCTAAGCAATCATATCTTTATACATAAAATATTTACATCTTAGTTCATTGTTGGACCCTTCAAAGCAGAATTAAGGAATAAGGCCCAAACTCTATAAAATGACATGTTTCTTTCAGGTGAGGTGTCCAAGTCTTTTTTCCCCTTTACTCAGAGCTCTTGAAGACAGGGGTATTTGAATATGCAGATACATCTGTTAGAAACATTTAGTGTCAAGATCTCAGTGTCTCTCTACTCACAGCCTATATAAAGCAGGTGCTTCATGACGCTTGATGACAATGAGGTATTTGAACGCAAGTCTAAAAGGCTGCTATGTGGGCATAGGGTATTGGAGTTGAGTGCAGTAATACTTAAATTCAGATCCTGTCCTAGATACTTATTGTTTTTCAGCTACAGTTTTCTGATTTGTAAAGCAAGCATAGTAAGAATACTTGTTTTCAAGAGTTTTTGTAAAAATCACAAATGATGTAAAATATGCAAGGCTTTTACTGAGACCTTAAAACACTATACAAATGCTGCATATCATCATCATCATCAACATTAATATATCACCACCACCAAAATCCAATACCAAGAAATGAGCCATGGGCACATTGATGTTCTCTTTATAAATGAATCCAGAAGATACAATGAAAAAGAGGAAAGCAATGATTAAATTATCTCTCAAGATCTGTGGATAACCATAGACAGAACAAAGAGGTATGAAGGAACTAACTAATCAGGAAATGCATCAATTTCAGGAATATCCTCACCAGAGAAATGATTGGTCCTTAAAACTAACAAGAAAGGATTGCTTTCCCTGGAAGATGAAAGTGTAAACAAAGTGGAGAAAATGTAATTATTTTGACAACTATTACTGAGTGTTGAACTTTTTCTTTCAGCATAGCAATTAATTGATTTAATTTTGTTTGTTTGCAACATTTAGTACAAGTCATTACAAAGAATTATCAAAATACTACTCAATACATAATTCCCACCTAATTATATTGATCTAAAAGAAATGTACCTTCAATGACAAACTGCCATCTCTAAATCACTTAGTCATATTTTAGTACCAGATAAATACTAAATCTTTTTCTTCATGAATAATTGTGTATTTTTAAATTTTAATGTCTTCTAGCAACAAAATTCATTATCTGTAGTTATTTTAGCTAGCATTTCATACATTCTACTTAGTATTTTTCTCACTCTTTCCCTCTCTCCTTTTAAAAACTTTTAACAGAAAAGCAATTATCATCCTGAAAAAATGTCTTCACTTGCCATTAATGTTCCATATTGTCTTAGAAAATAGAAAAATAGAAAAAAACCCCAAATTTATTGATAAACTATCCCTTTTGGAAGAAGGTACAAAATATGGAAGATTAAAAATATTTTTATATCATGCAAATGGCAAAACCAATTGCAAACTCAGAGAGATTCTTGGTGTATCTCTCATGTACCATTAAGGTAAGGCTTTGATTTTTCCCACTTGTCAAATTACTGGATATAGTATCTGTCCTAAAACAACTTTCCTTTTAAAACTTTTTTCTTGTGGTATAAACACTTTAAGTTTATGATTTTAGGCTATTTCTGATTTGTCACTGTTATGGTCCAGATTTTTTTAGAGAAATTAAAAGAGTTTCCTGTACTCACATGATTGTGACAAGATTAGAACTCTAGTCATACTGATTACAAATTAATGGCTTTATGCACTGAGTCCTTCTACTTTGCTGTTTTGTCAATACATAATTTTAATGTAAAAAAAGGCTGAGATTTTATATTAAGCACTTTTTTTTTCTTAAAAATGAAGGTTTTAAAAGGTCATCAGTCTATGTAACCCACATAGTGTTGCTTTTCATAATTTAGAATTATTTTCCCCACTGCTATAGTTAAAAAGTAAGCCCTTTCAAAATACTAAGTCTAGTATATTTTCAAAATCATAGAATTCTCTCCTCATGAGTTTCTGCCTTCCCAGAATTTCTTGGCTATTCAGAGACTTTGGCCATAGTTTTTTTTTTTTTTTTATTTTTTTTGTACTTTTCCTTTCCACAGTCTTCTATACTCTTTTTTATTGCTCCATGAGACTAACCATTTTTCATAGACTGCTATAATGCTTTGCATTAAAGGCTGCCAACAAACCCATGAAACCAATTCATGGCTTGCAGGGAGTTGTGACTAAGATCAGCTGTCAGGTTACTCATAAAACTCTAATAGGGTAGAATTAAGTGTTTTCTAGTTTCTGGTTCAGATATGGGAAGTTGCTATCTACCTACACTTCTAAGGGAAAGAAAAAGAAGAGTACTTGTTCATGTTCATTGCAATGAACAATAATGGACACATACACACAGTGACATAAATAAGATTACATTATTTTGTGTTTATTATTATTCCAACATTACTTTGAATATTTGAATAAAAAAATGTTAGTTTGAGTTGCTATTTCTTGCAGGTAAAGGAATCTAAAAGTGTCAGTCCACATTTGAATAAAAGCATGATGGAAATATAGAAATCAGAACAATACAGTTTTGTGAAAGTTTTCAAATACACACCTTTTGAATCTGCATTGTACAGTGGCATTTTTACAGTAGTTGGGAACCTGACTACTTGGAATTAAATTTTTAATGGAGGTTATTCTATAAAAATATTACTATAAACTTTTTTCTATTTTCTTTTTTTTTTTTAAAAAGGAAAGTAGAAAAAAAAAAAACTTTAGACAGTCTACATGAAACTTTGTGAAGTTTTGATTTAACAGGTTGACAAATTTCAAAGATGAGTTGTCCAGAGAATGTAATTTGCTAAGAAATCCAATCTTCCATATTCCTGGAAAACCACAATTACATTTGCTTAATGATAAAAATTGTACTTAAATTTTTTTATTCATGCTATGAAAACATTTTAACATTTATTGATGTTAAGAGAACTTGATGAGTGCACATCCATAGCAGGGAGTAAGATGAAAGTGAAAGTCCTTAAGAGTGGTAAGAAGAAAAAGTACTTCATCTACAAATCAAGAGATTTTCAGTTTTTAGAGATTTATTTATTAGGCATTCTTGAACTTCTTTTTAAAATCATTTTTTACTCATAAACAAATTGCAAGTATAACAAAATCACTATAGTGACAATTTTGACTAGAGTATAGCATGGTATATTGAAAAGAGCATTTGATTTAGTGTCTGAAAACCTCTGTTTCAATCTGCTTTGCAATTGAAATTAGATATGTGGTCACTGAAAAATCATAAAAATCTCTTGTACTCCAGTTTTCTCATATCTGCAATGAGAGTGATAGTTATCTACTTTCATGGGAATTGTTTTGAGGATAAATTCAATAATGGATTTTACAGAATTTTCTCAGCTGTGAGGAACTACCCAATTAAAATCTGATTATTAATATAACTTCACAGTAGGTCTGCTCATGAGTTTTCTTTCTTTTGTTTTTATCAGAAGTCAGAGGAATGCATCAAATGAATCATTTCTTACAGGCTGATTTTCAGTCATCCAATAAAATATCCTATCCCTGTTTCTCACTGCCTTAATCTCGTGACTCACTAATTCTTTCCCCTTACTACCAACACTCTATCTTTTTAGATGAAGAATGTTATTTCAGTCACTCTAACCTCAAGGTTACAAGAAAATAGTTAAATTACACTAGTAATTTAAAAAAATAGATAAGTAACATAAAATGCTCATTCCAGTTACTTCTTTCCTGTTTAAATTTGTTTATCTTTTCAGGCTGTTGCAAATGAATGACAGAAAATCAGGAAATTCAGTTTCTCCAAAAAAAAAAAATCATCTCCATTGCAAGGGGGAATTTTATAATAAGCATTCTTGCTTGTTGATTCACAAACTACCTGCAAGTTGAAATTCCCTTTTACTCCTTAGAAAGGTAGCATAGATAGATAAATATTAATCAAGCTTGTCAAGCTGCTTCATATTTATAATGAAGATTGTGCTGCTCAATACTAAACAACCAACTCCCCCAAAATACAATAAGCTTTTAAATTGAATCTGCATCACTTTTTCATAACATTTTTAAAGCCTGAATATCAACAAAACAACTCAGGCTTTGGTTTGTATCAGATGCCAATTTCTGTGGTATAAATTCTCATGCTGGAAATTTCACATTTACCTTTCATGAGATTGTATGAGCTGGCTACACTATACCCCACTTGAAAGTCTAATCAAGGCCCTGTTGACAATAAAGCTAACTGCAAGATATCTAAATACTGTGGAAACATAATAACTCAAAGAACATAGTGCCTTTATTTTTATGCTACAATACACAACCCATCCTCAGACCTTCCATGCTGGAACTGAGTATGGGATTGAGTTGGGGCTGAGTATGGAGAAAAGTCCATCTCACAGCAGACAAATCCCTGTGTTGGTGATGATGATGATTATATGTAAAATGAAAACATTTAAATTCAAGAACAAAGCAGGTGAGTACTGAAGAGGATGGGCTTGGAGACAGGAAGTAGCATAAGCATCAGAAGCAGTATCAAAGTCAGGAGACAAAGAAAGATATAGAATTCAGGGATAAAGAGGGTGATATTTGCAAGTTACAAGGTGTCTGGTTAGGGGAAAAAAACACAAACAAGTAAAAAACTCAACAGCTTAATTTGCTTCCTCTAGTGGTTGGGTATTCATGAATTTATAGTAGTTGGTGTTTTTCAAACTATATATGTCTGACTTTATCCTCTAGTTTCTTTTGGACTCAGTTCTTACAGTTCCATTCTCAGGTCTTTCATGGCAGAGTCCATAGAGCGCAAAACATGATTTTCTTCACTATTTCAAATAATTAATGATTTCACTGGTTTGGGGTATTCTCTTCATGGATGTAACTTAAAATGCCTCCTGGTTATTGTTTATAGTTTCTTGAGTTGCTGTAATCAAAAAATGTTTATCATCTGGTGACTAAGAACAGGCATGGAGGATATTTCAACCTAATGGAAGTCAGGCAGCACTTAGTCAGGTGTGTGTGATATCTGAATCATGTAATCTCACCATTGGAAGGGAAGTTAGATGTCTCATAGTCTAAACCATACATGAATAAGAATCCTCCCTACAACACATAGTACCAATTTTTTAGAGGTAGCACGGTGGCACAGTAGGTTAAGCATTGGGCTTGGAATCAGAAAGATCTGATTGCAAAAACCTAATTACTAACACTTGGGCAGTTTGAAACTTCTTTCTCAGTTTCCTCAATTGTAAAATGGGGTAATAACAGCATCTAGTTCACCTCATTGTTATGAACATCAAATGATATATTTGTAAAGTGTTTAGAGCAGTATCTAGCACAGAGTGTTATATAAATGCTTAAATTCTTCACTACCATTTTTTTGTGAAAACTTCCATGGGGGATGGGAGAAGATCTAATATCTCCTGTGAAAGCCTATTCTGCTTCCAGAAAGATCAGAACTCACACCAAGGGGAAGCCTAGAGTTTTATCACTCTGAATCTTCAGTTTTCCAATCAGTTGACTATGGGTGTGGCTAGCAGTAATCTACAGAGTTTCACTCTAAGCTACACCCAATGAGCTAAGGCTTTTATGGGGTTGTCCAGACTCAAATCTGAGTCAAGAGATTGCTCAGCTCAGACCTTGAAGGCCATGATCAAATGATTAGATATCATCCTAGATCAGACAACATTGAATCCACCTAAAGCTAAAAGGCACCCAACCTAAGCCATTCCTTAAATCCTAGAAGACTAGACAACTCAAGATAAGAGAAATGATTACCAACAACCAAGAGACTGAAACAGAACCAAGAAAAGCCATATACATACTTTCCAGAACTATGCAGAACTAGACCTTAATACAATGTCCCACCTATGGTGGAAGAATAAGTAAACAAATAAACAAGAAAATCTCAAAATAAAAGTAATCATGATAGTTATGCCTAAGACAAAAACCCAGAAGAAAAAAAATGACATCAAAATGTCAGCAAATAAAATCTAAAATAAAAATATTGTTTTCATATTTCATAAGTTTAAACTAGAATTTCTAGGGGGGAAATGCAGCAAAAAGTTTTTTTAAGTTAAAAATGATTTCATGAATAAAATTAAAGTTCTAGAGGAATGAACAGGAAAAGATATGAGAACTACAGAAGAAAAACATGGAAGAAAAATTCATAGCTTAGACAAAAAGGAACAAAACTTTGCTCAAGAAACTGACTCCTTGAAAATTAGAAAGGATAGAACAGAAGTTAATGATTCTATGAGAGGACAAGAAATGTTAAAATGTCAAAAGGTTAAATGTGTACATAAACATATATACATATATAAACACATATGTCCTCACATAGATAGATAGATAGATAGATAGAAAGAAAGATGAATTCAAGTACTTACATATACATTTTTAGTTATGACTACAAAAGAAAGGGCAATGGAAAGATATGGAGTCAGAGCATAGTGGAAAATTTATAAATAATGATTTGCATGCAAAAGTTGGTAAAGAAAACATTATCAAAAGTTGTACAGTACCGGGGCGGAGCCAAGATGGCAGAGTGAAAACGTGACTCTCTGTGTCCTCCTTCGATCTTCTCTCAAATCAACAATAAAATAAGCCTCTGAAATGATCTTCAAGTCAACGAATTTAGAAATATTTGGACACTGCTTGCAGATATCTCTGAAGAACTTCATATCAGGTCTGTTTAACTCGGGCAGAGGGGTAAACAGTTTACTCAGTGCAGCCTGGCAGTGAGGGTAGAACTCAGCTCAGTGTGGCAGAAACTCCAAACTCCAAACACTTGGAGTTTATCTGAGGCACTCAGGACAATCTGCCCTGATTGGGGGCAGGTGTTCTGGCAGATTTGCCTTGTTTAAGGAGTAATTTGGACTTAGTTTTAACCCCCACCTGCATAGCACCTTAAGTTAATCAGCGGAATTCCCCCAGGGCAAACTACCACAGCTGTGGCTTCTGTAGCCTTAAACAAACCCCCACACTGTCTAAAAAAATGAAGAAGTAAAAGACAGCTCTCACCATAGACAGCTTCTATCGAGAGAAAGAAGGGTACATCCCAGAGCCTGAGGTTTCTTTAGGCAAAACAAATCCAGAGGAAATCATCAAGGACCATCACTGGTCCCCTTTTCAAAAGGCCTTTCTGGAAGATTGTTTAAAGAATCTCAAAAAAGAGCTGTAGGATAAATGGGAAAATAAACTGAAATCAGGGCAAGAGGGATATAATGTCCTGCAAAAGAGATATAAAAATAACACCAATTTATTGAAAAATAAAATGAGCGAAGTGGAAAAAGAATGCAATGAACAAAAAAATTCAATTGGCTAGTTACAACAGGAGTTTAAAAAGGTAACTGAAGAAAACAACACTTTAAAAATAAGAATTGAACAAATAAAAGTGAATGACTCAATAAGACTTCAAGAATCAGTCAAACAAAAACAAAAAAAAATGAAAAAATAGAAGAAAATATGAAATATTTCCTAGGAAAAACAACTGACTTGGAAAATAGATCAAGAAGAGACAATCTAAGGATTATTGGACTTCCTGAAAGCTATGATGAAATAAATAATCTAAACACTCTCTTCCAGGAAATCCTGAAAGAAAACTGCCCTGAGATTGTAGAATCAGAACACAAAATCACCATTGAAAGAATTCACCGATCACCTCCTAAAAGAGACCCCAAAATTAAAACCCCAAGGAATATCATGGCTAAATTTCAGGACTATTGCAGCAAGGAAAAGATTATGCTAGCAGCTAAAAAGAAATAATTCAAATACCAAGGATCAATAATTAGAATCACACAGGATCTATCAGCCTCCACATTGAAGGATCAAAGGGCCTGGAACCAGATATCCCGAAAGGCAAAGGAACTTGGATTACAGCCAAGAATAAGCTATTCAGCTAGAATGAGCAGTATTCTCCAGGGAAGAAGATGGTCACTTAATGATATAGGTGAATTTCACCTATTTCTAATGAAAAGACCAGATCTGAACAAAAAATTTGACCTCCAAACATGGAACTCAAGAGAAGCATAAAAAGGTAAAAAGGAAAGGACTCTTGAGAACTTTATTTCTACTAGGGGGATACTTAAAGTTTGGGGCTATAATTAACTAGATATCACTTTGATAATATGAAAAAGAAAACTAGAGGGGGAAAGGGTATCATACTGGGGAAAAGAGGGAAAAGGTGGTAAAATAAAATTTAAAAAAAGAAGGTAAAAACAAGATAATATCTCATGAAGAGGCAAAGAAAACCTAATATAATTGAGAGAAACAAGGGAGGGAGATGAGCATTGTGTTAATCTTACTCTCATCACTTTGGGCTCCAAAAGTGTATATCAGACATTTGATTTCACAGAGAAACTTCTCTGTTGCTAGAGGGAAGTGGGAGGGAAAGGAGGAAAAGAAAGGGATAAACTAATAGAAGAGAAAATAGAAGAATCAGGGGAAAGGACTAAAAACAGGGGGAGGGATCTAAAGGATGGAGGATTGTTTGGGGGAGGGAGTCATCAAAAGCAAAATACTGAGGAAGGGGAAAGGGAGAAAGGGAGAAAGGGGAAAGGAAAGGGAAAAACATAATTTGGATAAATAAGATGGCAGGAAATAAAGAGTTAGTTATTCTAACTGTGAATGTGAATGGGATGAACTCTGCCATAAAGCGGAAGCAGATATCAGACTGCATTAAAAAAACAGAATCCCACAATATGTTGTTTACAAGAAACACATGTAAAACATAGTGACACATATAGGATGAAGGTAAAAGGGTGCAGCAGAACATATTATGCTTCAGGTGAACAAAAAAAAAGCAGGGGTAGCAATCCTTATCTCAGATCAAGTAAATGCCAAGATAGATCTAATCAAAAGAGATAAGGAAGGAAATAATATGTTATTAAATGGTACCATAGATAATGTAGCAATATTAATACTAAATATATATTCACCAAGTGCAATAGCATCCAAATTCCTAGGGGAGAAATTAAGAGAGATGCAAGAAGAAATAGACAGCCAAATGATACTAGTGGGGGATCTCAACCTTGCTCTCTCAGAATTAGATAAATCAATCCACAAAATAAATAAGAAAGAAACTAGGGAGGTAAACCAATTGTTAGAAAAGTTAGGTATGATAGATCTATGGTGAAAATTGAATGGAGAAAGTAGGGAGTTTATTTTTTTCTCAGCAATCCATGTAATTTATACAAAAATTGATCATGTGTTAGGGCATAAAAACCTCAAAATAAAATGCAGAAAGGCAGAAATAGTAAATGCATCTTTTTCAGATCATGATGTAATAAAAATCACATACAATATAAGGCCAGGAGAAAATAGAGCAAAAGTTAATTGGAAATTAAATAATCTAATCTTGAAGAATGAATGGTGAAAGAAAAAATCATAGACACAATCAATAATTTCATCCAGGAGAATGACAACAAGGAGACAACATACCAAACTTTGTGGGATGTGGGCAAAGCGGTTATAAGGGGCAATTTTATATCTCTAGATGCTTAGATGCTTACTTGCATAAAATAGAGAAAGAGAAGATCAATGAATTGGGCTTATTATTAAAAAACTTGAAAAAGAACAAATTAAAAATCCTCAATTAAATACCAAATTGGAAAGTCTAAAAATAAAAGGGGAAATTAATAAATTAAAAATAAGAAAATTATTCAATTAATAAATAAAACTAAGAGTTGGTTTTATGAAAAAAACAACAAAATAGATAAGTCTTTAGTTAATTTGATAAGAAAAAGGAAAGAGGAAAATCAAATTGTTAGTCTCAAGAATGATAAGGGAGAATGTTCCTCCAATGAAGAGGAAATTAGAGCAATAATTAGGAGTTACTTTGCCCAACTTTATGCCAGTAAGTTTGAAAATCTGAATGAAATGGAGGAATATCTACAAACATATAAATTGCCCAGCTTAACAAAAGAGGAAATAAAGTATTTAAATCGCCCCATATTAGAAAAAGAAATAGAACAAGCTATTAACGAACTCCCTAAGAAAAAATCTCCAGGGCCAGATGGATTTACATGTGAATTCTACCAAACATTCAAAGAACAATTAATTCAAATAGTATACAAACTATTTGAGAAAATAGGGACAGAAGGTATACTGCCAAATTCCTTCTATGAGACTGATATGGTGCTTATAGCTAAACCAGGTAAAGTGGAAACAGAGAAAGAAAACTATAGACCCATTTCCCTAATGAATATTGATGCAAAAATTTTAAATAAGATATTAACAATGAGATTACAGAAAGTCATCCCCAGGATAGTACACTATGACCAAGTAGGATTTATACCAGGGATGCAGGGCTGGTTCAATATTAGGAAAACTATCAGCATAATTAATTATATTAATAACCAAATTAACAAAAACCATATGATTATCTCAATAGATGCAGAAAAAAACATTCGATAAAATCCAACACCCATTCCTATTAAAAACACTAGAGAGTATAGGAATAAATGGGCTTTTCCTTAAAATGATTAGTAGCATCTACTTAAAACCATCAGCAAGCATCATATGTAATGGAGACAAACTGAAACCATTCCCAATAAGATCAGGAGTGAAACAAGGCTGCCCACTGTCACCATTACTATTTAATATTGAATTGGAAATGTTACCTTTGACAATAAGATAAGAAAAAGGGGGGTGGAGCCAAGATGGCAGAGTGAAAAGGTGACTTTCTGCCTCTCCTCCGATCTTCTCTCAAATCAACAATAAAATAAGCCTCTGAACTGATCTTCAAGTCAACAAATTCAGAAATATTTGGGCACAGCTCTTTGGAAAACTTCATATCAGGTTAGTCAGACTGGGACAGAGAGATAAATATACAACCCCTGTGCAGGCCGGAAGTGAGGGTGGGACTCAGCTCAGCTCATCATGGCAGACATTCCAAACTCCAAACTCCAAATTCCAAACACCTGGAGTTTATCTGAGGCACTCGGGTCACTCTGCACTGATTGGGGGCAGGTGTTCTGGCAGACTTGCCTTGTTTAAGGAGTACTTTGGACTTAGTCCTAGCCCCCACCAGCCCAACATCTTAAGTCAACTCACCAAAGTGCCCCAGGGCAAAGCTTTTCAGCTGCCTTTCAGCCCCTGTTTTTTTTCCCTACCTTAAAGAGATATCCACTCTGTCTTAAAAAAATGAAGAAGCAAAAGAGAGCTCTCACCATAGACAGCTTTTATCAAGGCAAAGAAGCAATGACCCCAGATACTGATGTTCCTTTAGACAAAACTGCAGAGAAAATCAGCAAGGACCATCACTGGTCCCTTTTTCAAAAGGCCTTTCTGGAAGATTGCTTAAAGAAACTCAAAAGAGAGCTGGAGGATAAATGGGAAAATAAACTGAAATAAGTGCAAGAAGTATACAACATCTTGCAAGAAGGATATGATGCCCTGCAAAAGAGATATGAAAAAGACACCAATTTATTGAAAAATAAAATTAGTGAAGTGGAAAAAGAGTGCAATGAACAAATTGGCCAGTTACAAAAGGAGCTTAAAAAGGTAACTGAAGAAAACAACACTTTAAAAATAAGAATTGAACAAAGGCAAGTGATTGACTCAATAAGACTTCAAGAATCAGTCAAATAAAAACAAAAAAATGAAAAATTAGAAGAAAATATGAAATATCTCCTAGGAAAAACAACTGACTTGGAAAATAGATCTAAGAGAGACAACCTAAGGATTATTGGACTTCCTGAAAGCCATGATGAAAAACAGAATCTAAACACTATTATCCAGGAAATCCTGAAAGAAAACTGCCCTGAGATTGTAGAATCAAAGGGCAAAATCACCATTGGAAGAATTCACCGATCACCTCCTGAAAGAGACCCCAAAATTAAGAACCCAAGGAACATCATGGCTAAATTCCAGGACTATAGCACCAAGGAATAGATTCTGCTAGCAGCTAGAAAGAAACCATTCAAATACCAAGGATCAATAATTAGAATCACACAGGATATGTCAGCCTCCACACTGAAGGATCGAAAGGCCTGGAACCAGATATTCCGAAGGGCAAAGGAACTTGGATTACAACCAAGAATAACCTATTCAGCTAGAATGAGCATTATCCTCCAGGGAAGAAGATGGTCATTCAATGATATAGGTGAATTTCACCTATTTCTAATGAAAAGACCGGATCTGAATAAAAAATTCGACACCCAAACACAGAACTCAAGAGATGCATAAAAAGGTAAAAAAGAAAGGACTCTTGAGAACATTATTTTTACTAGGGGGATACTTAAAGTTTGGGGGTACAATTAACTAGATATTACTTTGATAATATGAAAAAGAGAACTAGAGGGGAAAAGGTTGTCATACTGGGGAAAAGAGGG
>JAJPUD010017684.1:0-30643 GCA_023553655.1 Myrmecobius fasciatus
TGTGCAATTCTACTTTTAAAGGAATTGTTTTCTTCAGTGAATTATTTTGGCTCTATTTACATTTGGTCAATGGATTGTTTTCTTCAATGATTTTTTTTTACCATTTTTTTGTCAATTCTGGTTTTAAAGACATTCTTCTCCTCATTTGCTTTTTGTACTTCCTTTATCATTTGGCATAATTAATTTTTTTTTTTTTGGTGAGGCAATTAGTGTTAAGTGATTTGCCCAGGGTCACAAAGCTAGTAAGGGTTAAGTATCTGAGGCCAGATTTAAACTCAGGTCCTTCTGACTTCAGGGAAAAATCTCTATCTAGTGCAACATCTAGTTGCCTTTAGTCTATTTTTTAAGATTTTATTTTCTTATTTTTTGGCATCTTTTTTACAAAACTGTTTACTTATTTTTCACTATTTTCTTCACTCTCATTTCTCTTAACAATTTTTCCTCTACCTCTTTTACTTTATTTTCAAATCTTTTTTTGAGTGTTTCCATGGCCTGGGCTCAATTCACATTTTTCTTGGAGGCTTTGGCTGTGGGAGCTTTGATTCTGTTATCTTCTTCTGAGTGTATTTTGAACTTCTTCATCACCATAATAACTTTCTGTGGCCATAATTTTTTCTATTGTTTACTCCTTTTCCCAACCTATTGCTTGATTTGTACTTCTTTGTTAAAGTCAGGCTTTGTTTCCACAGTGGAGGTTGCACTTTTCCAAGTTTCCAGGATTTTGTACAGCTGTTTGCAGAGATAAATTTAAGGACTTGTACGTTTTCAGTTCTTCCAAAGCATGTTTACTTTCAAAAAAAGTATGTTTACTACCCTTTTGGCCTATTCCTTGATTTGTGAGTGATCACAGGCTCTCTTTTCTACCCTGGAATTGTGAGGAGGGTTCCCATTTCACTATGGTTGCAAGTTCTAGTGTGCTAGCATTCCTCCTTGCCCTAGGACTGCCCCCCAAGGCTGTGACCCAAATCTGGCTGTGATCAACAGAGTCTTGCTGCAGTGCTGCTAAAGAGACTTCTGTAAACCCCTTCTGTTAGATCACCTTAAAATCCTTACAAAAAAGGCTGAGAGGTGCAGAACCAACCAGGGCTGCTGCTGCTGTGGGGGTTCTCAAAGCCTACTCCTGGTTTGCTGAGACTGGACTGGGATGGCATGGTCTGTACTTTGCTCCATTCTATTGTCACCCTCATGTGACAGACATTTCTTGCCAATTCTCTAAGTTGTTTTGGGCTAGAAAATTATTTCGCTCTCTTTCTATGCATTCTGCTACTGTAGAATTTGCTTAGTCATTTAATTTTTTTTTCAAATTTATTTTATTTGAAGAAACAGAATAAGAAAAAAGAAAAACAGAAAAGCAATACAAAACAAAATGAAACAAAACAATACAGAACATTTTCATGGGCCCATGTGTATGCATACATACACAAATACACACACACACTCAAACATATACACATATGTGTATGTATTTAAGTATGTGTCTCTGTACATATATACATGTATGTATGTGGAGATAATCAAAAGAAAAAAACTAGAATAAATAAGGCTTAGGAAAACTTTCTTTTAGAAAGTGAGACTTTAGCTGAAGGAAAACATGTTAGCCAAGAAACAGATATTAGGGGAGAGAGAATTCTGGACAAAAGGGTGAAACAGTCAAAATGCCAAATAGGGTCAGGAAATAGAGTATCTTCCATGAGGAAGAGTATAAACCAATGTCACTAAATCGCAGAATATACGGGGTGAAAAAGGAGGAAGGAAGAAAAAAGCCTGGAAATGTGTAAATGTGTTATGGGCTAGGTTATACTTTTAAACATTCCTGATGAATAGAATAGAGCTATTCAAGAACTCTGAAAAGAGAACAAAAGACTAAAGATCAACCTAGAAAGAAACAATTGTTTTGGATTGTATGATGTTTTTAGTAACAAGAGAAAAAAATTCTTTCAAATGTCCTGTCCTTAAAAGGTATTAAAAAAAATTAATAGAACTTGGGAAGGATTCTTTTTGATATTAAGGTTTCAAAAGAAGAAATAAAAGGAAGAGCAAAAAGAATAGACTAATCTAGAAAGGGACAAGAAAAGGGAGGGAGAGGTAGGAAAAGCAGGTATCAGGTGAATCTAATTCTTATTTGAAGCAGAGAAAGTAGGGTTGAATAGACACTCAGAAGTTAATATCAAAATCAACAGGCATATAAGTAGGGAGTTAAATTGGGGTATAATTCTGGAAACAAAGTAGATTGAAGGACAATAAGCTTTTTGCTACTAAGGGAAAGATTGAAAAGAAAAGAACAGAACTAAAAATTTAAGGAAATTCCATGCAGTTGGGGAAAGGCTTAAAAAAATTAGTATACAAATATAATGAAATACCATCATGCTATGATTAAAAAAAAACAATGACAATAAAACAATAACTTCTAAAAGTAGCAACTAACCATGACACCAGAGGACATATGATAAAGCAAGTTACTCACTTCCTGAGAGAAAGAGATGGACTCAAAATGCAGAAAGAGGTACACATTTTTATCATGAACTTTGTGGATATTTTCTTCTCTATGCTTCTTTGTTAAAAGGTTAGTTTCCTACTCAATTTCAAAATTTGGAATGGGTTTGAGAGGAAGAAGGTTTAATAATAATGCTTATCTTTAGAAAGGTCATTAAGGTTTTTTTTTAAAAGGACACAAAAGAGAATAAAAAGATCAGAAAAAAATCACATAAATGCAGGAGATTTTTAAAAATAATGTGTTGAAAGGTGAAATGAAGATGATCAAAGAAAGTAAACATACTGGCTAAAAATCTTCCAACATTCCTCTCTAAATCAGTTTTAAAATAACATGCCAAATATTTTCCAAAAAGAAATAAGAAACAAAAAGTTTTTTGAGCGATTACATTTTTTTTCATCCCAGAGTAACTTAGAAGTTCAGGAGAGCTCTGTAGCACTGGGGTGAAAGCAGGTCAGGAATGCAGCTGTGAGCTCAAGAGAAGGCATTAGTAATATAAATACCAACAGCTCTCCTTGCCCCAAAACAGTAACAATATTCAACAATTGGCCAAAAAGAAACTGCAATGGCCCCCTATACTAAAACTAATGACATTTGTCAACTCCATTGTCTCTTAATCCAGTTATAGGACACAGTTTCAGGTCAGAGATAAGCACTTAAGGTCACAAGAAAACAGGGGCTAGTTCCAGAATATCAGCTTCAAGGCAGAGTAGACTTGTGGTCAAGGTCTATCTTGGTATGGAATAGAGTGTAGACCAGGGGAGCAGTAACTACATATATCCTTGGATCCCTTGGAAGCATGGAAAGTTTTATAGGCCCCCGAAACTGGATGTGAAAGCTAATCCTGAAGCACTTCCATCTCCACCACCATCACTGCAAGAAGAGAGTAGAGTCCAATTCCAATGTAAAGCTCAAAGTCAAAAAATTGACTGGAAGATGAGCACACAACAAAAAAAAAATAGTATGATCGTTGAAAAACTATTAAGATAACAGGGAAAATCAAGATTACACAAACTCAGAAGAAGACAAGATGAAATTACTTACAAATAAATTTTCAAGGAAAAATTCATATTGGACACAAGTTTCTTATTTCATTTCTTTTTTTGTTTGTTTATTAAAGCTTTTTATTTACAGAATATAGGAGTATTTTTCTACATTGACCTTTGCAAAATTTTTTGTTCCAAATTTTTCCCTTCTTCCCCTCACCCCCTCCCCTAGATGACAAGTAGTCTAATACATGTTAAATATGTTAAAATATATGATAACTCCAATATATGTATACATATCTATACCATTATCTTGCTACACAAGAAAAATCAGATCTAGAAAGAGGAAAATAAAACAACCTAAGAAGGAAAATAAAATGGAGACAAACATTCACAGAAAGCATTAAAATGCTATGTTGTGGTCCACCCTTAGTTCCCACAGGCCTCTCTCTGGATGTATATGACTTTCTTCATCGCTGAACAATAACAACTGGTTTGAATCACTTCATTGTTGAAGAGAATCATGTCCATCAGAATTGATTGGACAGAAGTTTCAAAAGAATTTCTGGAAGAGCTAAAGAAAGAAAAAAAACTCGAAATCAAAATCAAATAATGGGGTTAAAGAAAATTGGGAAAATAAATGAAAGTGATGCAAGAAAATTGTTTAATGAGAATCAAGTTTGGTGAAAGAAGCACACACACACAAAGTAGAAAATAACAGTTTAAAAAAAGAAAATTGACTAAATAGTAATAGGAACTACAAAATGTCACTGATGAAATTAAGTCCAAAAAAAGCAGAATTAGTCAAATGGCAAATAAGAAACACAATGTCACTAATCAAAACCAACCAACCAAACAAACTTAAAATTTGGAATTGGTAAAGTTGAAGCTGATTCCTTGAGATATTAAAAAGCAATAAAAACCAAAAAAAGAAGATAATATCAACTATTTCATTGGTAAACAACTAATCTAGAAAATAATAGGAGGAAAAATAATTTAAATTATTGAGCTACCTGAAAGCCTTGACAAAAAAAGAGCATAAAAACCATGCCCTCATATCTGATAACAAGAGGGCAAAATAAAAACTAGAAGAGTCCACAGATTACTCCTTTAAAGAAATCCTGAAAAGAAAACTCCAGGAATATGATAGCCAAATTCCAGAGCTCCCATATTAAAGAGAGTATTACAAGTAGCCAGAGAGAGAAAAAATACTGTGAAGACGCTTACAATTACTTAAGATTTAGCAGCTACCACATTAAAGAAGTGGAGGCCTTCAAATATGATATCTCAAGTGGCAAAGGAACTAGGATTGTAATTTACCCAGATAAACTGAGTATAATCCTTTGGGGATGGTGGGAGGTGGGATGTGGTGATGTATATTTAATAAAATAGAGGACTTTTCCTGATTGAAAAGACCAGGGCTGAATAGAAAAGTTGACATTCAAACATAAGACTCAAGGGAAGAAAAAAAGATAAATATGAAAGAGAAAACATGAGACTCAATAAATTTAAACTGTTTACATTCTTATATCCGAAGATGATATATGTAATATCTAGACTTTATCATTATTAAGGCAATTATAAGCAGTTTACAAAGATAGTTAACTATATTGGAATGAAGGAATTTTTGAAAATTCTATTTGAGAATCTATTTGAAAATGAAGGAATAAAAAGAATAATGCATTGGGAGAAGAAGGAAGGGAGAGGTAGAATGGAGAAAATTATTGCACGTAAAAGAGGCAGACAAAGACTAGCTTTTGTAGTAGAGGGGTTGGGTGGGCAATACTTGAACCTCACTCTAATCAGAATTGGGTCAAAGACAAGAAATAGTACATACATAGATATATGTGTGTATGTAAATATATATGCATACATATACACAAACATATGAATAAACACAATGTAAAGAATGAGTGTACATATATATGCACATACATAATGTATATATACACACCCTTGGCTGGGTAAAGAAATCTTGTTCACCCAACTGGGAGAGGAAGGAGATAAGAGAGAGAGATAAATGATAGATGGTAGAATAGATTAAGGGAGGCAGTGGTCAAAAATCAAAAAACAACAACAACAAAAAAAACCCAACAGACTTTTAAGGAAGGATGGGATATAAGAAAGGCAGAGAGAGGAGAAGAGAGAAACAGAGAGAGACACACACATACACAGAAAGACAGAGACAGAGAGAGAGGATAAATAGAAGAAAATAGAATAAAGGGAAATAATAATATAATTGTAAATATGAATGTGATGAGATTACCTATAAAATAAAAATGGATAACAAAATAGATTAGAAAGCAGAATCAATATAATGCTCCCAAGGAAATTCCTAAAGATTAATGATGAAAAATGCTATTCACCTCCAGAGAAAGCATTGATGAACTCTGAGTTCTTACTTTATTTATTTTGGGGTTTTGGTTTTTTGTTTTTGTGCAATATAGTTAATATGGAAATATCTTTTTCAGGATTTCACATATATAATTATTATATTTTTTGTTGTTTTTTTTTTTTTGTTTGTTTGTTTTTGCTGAGGCAATTGGGGTGAAGTGACTTGCCCAGGGTCACACAGCTAGGAAATGTTAAGTGTCTGAGGCCACATTTGAACTCAGGTCTTCCTGAATTCAGGGCTGGTGCTCTATCCACTGCGCCACCTAGCTGCCCCATATATAATTATTATAATATTGTCTTTTTAATGAATGGTGGTGGGACTGAGGGAGGAAAAGAATTTGAAACTCAAAATTATAAAAAGAATGTTAAAATAAATAAATACTACATATCAATTCTTTTTAAGTCTCAATCATTGTTATTTAAGCACTTCTCTGCATGAATTACGATAATCTAGCTCAAAGCTTCTTAAACTATGGGACACATCATATGGGTTCATGTAGCTAAATGTGAGATTTTTAAAAATTTGGCAACAGTAAAAGGCATCAAATATTCCACTGATTTAATTATTTATGTAAAAATAAACAAGAAATTTATCTCATTTGTATGCAAATTTGTTTTCATCTTTAATAAATGCCAAGATTATATGTGTACCGAAGAATTGTTTTAAAATAATTTTTTATGATTTCCTGGCAATAAATGTTTGATTTTAATATCTATCATATATACCTACATACCTAGGGTTGCATAAAAATTTCTCCAGCAAAAAGGGGTCAGAAGTGGAAAAAGTTTAAGAAGCCTTGATCTAGCTGATGGTTTAGCTTAGATATCTACAATGCAATGCAACGAAAACTATAATGTGGAAAATCCTTTTGAGCTATTTAGGGGTAAAATATTATCATCTTCCAACTGCGGCGTGCTCTAAAATTCTAAAAACAAAATAAAACAAAACAGAAACTTCAATAAAAATGTTTGAAATACAAGTTTGTCTCCCTGTCAGTTGAAAATGTTTTTTATTCCTTCATTTTGCTTTCATTTCTGTTTACTAAATGCCATTTGAAACTTTGTATCAAAACCTTGAGTTAAAAAGAAAAGGAAAAAAAACATGGTACATATATATAAAACTAGAAATCAGTTTTATTTGGAACAGGAGGAGAACAAAAAAAGCAACTGTCCAGTGATCTTGTGAGGATCAGGGAAAGCTAAGTGGAGATCTTTGAAGGCAGACGAAAGCACAAACTAACTATAGTTTAGGTGACCTCCAAAAGAATAAGGGACATCCCCCCTAAAAAAACTGAAATGAAATTGGTACTCATGTATTGAGGAATGATTAAACAAATTGTGGTATATGCATGTATTTCAATATTATTATGTTGTATATAAGATGGTTTACCTCTCAGACCTGTGGAGGGGGAAGGAATTTGTGACCAAAGAAGAACTAGAGGTCATAATTAATCACAAAATAGATAAGTTTGACTATTATCAAGTTAAAAAGTTTTTGTACAAACAAAATGAATGCAGACAAGATAAGAAGGGTAGCAGTAAACTGGGAAAATATTTTTACATCCAAAGGTTCTGATAAAGGCTTCATTTCTAAAATATATAGAGAATTGACTCAAATATATAAGAATTCAGCCATTCTCCAATTGATAAATGGTCAAAAGATATGAACAGACAATTTTCAGATGAAGAAATTGAAACTATTTCTAGTCACATGAAAAGGTGCTTCAAGTCACTATTGATCAGAGAAATGCAAATTAAGACAACTCTGAGATACCACTACACACCTGTCAGATTGGCTAAAATGACAGGAAATGATAATGATAACTGTTGGAGGGGATGTGGGAAAACTGGGACACTGATACATTGTTGGTGGAACTGTGAATGGATCCAACCATTCTGGAGAGCAATTTGGAACTATGCTCAAAAAGTTATCAAGCTGTGCATACCCTTTGACCCAGCAGTGTTTCTACTGGGCCTATATGCCAAAGAGATTTTAAAGGAGGGAAAGGGACCCACAGGTGCAAAAATGTTTGTGGCAGCCCTTTTTGTAGTGGCAAGAAACTGGAAATTGAAAAGATGCCCATCAGATGGAATAAATTTATGTCCAGGAAAGATCTGGAACTCTTAATTGAACACCAGATAGATAATTTTGATTATATTAAGTTAAAAAGTTTCTGTACTAACAAAACTAATGCAGACAAGATTAGGAGGGAAGCATCAAATTGGGAAATCATCTTTACATTTAGGGGTTCTGATAAAGGTCTCATCTCTAAGATATATAGAGAATTGTCTCATATTTATAAAAATTCAAGCCTTTCTCCAATTGATAAATGGTCAAAGGATATGAACAGACAATTTTCAGATGATGAAATTAAAACTATTTATAATTATATGAAAAGGTGATCCAAATCACTATTGATCAGAGAAATGCAAATTAAGACAACTCTGAGGTACCACTACACACCTGTCAGATTGGCTAAAATGACAGGAAAAGATAATGATGAATGTTGGAGGGGATGTGGGAAGGCTGGGACACATACATTGTTGGTGGAACTGTGAACGGATCCAGCCATTCTGGAGAGCAATTTCGAGCTATTCTCAAAAAGTTATCAAACTGTGCATACCCTTTGACCCAGCAGCGTTTCTATTGGGCTTATATCCCAAAGAAATCATAAAAGAAGGAAAGGGCCCCCCATGTGCAAGAATGTTTGTGGCAGCTCTTTTTGTGGTGGCTAGAAACTGGAAACTGAGTAGATGCCCATCAATTGGAGAGTGGCTGAATAAATTATGGTATATGAATGTTATGGAATATTATTGCTCTGTAAGAAATGACTGCTCGGGGCGCAGCCAAGATGGCGGAGTGAAAAGGTGACTTCTGCCTCTCCTCCGATCTTCTCTCAAATCAACAATAAAATAAGCCTCTGAACTGATCTTCAAGTCAACGAACTCAGAAATATTTGGGCACGGCTCTCTGGATAACTTCATATCAGGTTACTCGGACTCGGACAGAGAGATAAATAGGGGCTGTGGGAAGGTTGGGACACTAATATATTGTTGGTGGAACTGTGAACGGATCCAACCATTCTGGAGAGCAATTTGGAACTATGCCCAAAAAGTTGTCAAACTGTGCATACCCTTTGACCCAGCAGTGTTTCTACTGGGCCTATATCCCAAAGAGATCTTAGAGGAGGGAAAGGGCCCCACCTGTGCAAGAATGTTTGTGGCAGCCCTTTTTGTAGTGGCTAGAAACTGGAAACTGAAGGGATGGATGCCCATCAATTGGAGAGTGGCTGAATAAATTATGGTATATGAATGTTATGGAATATTATTGCTCTGTAAGAAACGACCAGCAGAACGATTTCAGAGAGGCCTGGAGGGACTTGCATGAACTGATGCTGAGTGAAACGAGCAGAACCAGGAGATCATCATACACAGCAACAACAGTATTACATGATGATCAATTCTGATGGACATGGCTCTCTGCAACAAAGAATTGTCTCAAACCAGTTCCAATTGTTCACTGAAGAAAACCATATACACCCAGAGAGAGGGAAATGAAATATGGACCACAACGTAACATTTTCATGATCTCTATTGACATTTGTTTGCATTGTGTTTCCTTTCTCTGATTCTTTTTTTTTTCTTGTAGATAGGATTTTTCTTGCATAACTTCTCAAGCATTTAACATTATTAACATGTAGTGGACTTCCTGCCATCTAGGGGAGGGGAGGGGACTGGGGGTAAAATTTGTAATGGAAACCTTTGTAAAAATCAATGTTGGGGAACTACACATACATATGTTATACAAATAAAAAGCTTTAATAAAACAAAAAGAAAGAAACGACCAACAGGACGATTTCAGAGAGGCCTGGAGAGACTTGCATGAACTGATGCTGAGTGAGATGAGCAGAACCAGGAGATTGTTGTACACGGCAACAATAGTACTATATGAGGATCAGTTCTAATGGACATGACTCTCTTCAACAATGAAATGCTTCAAACCAATTACAATTGTGCAGTGAAGAAGGCCATATACACGCAGAGAGAGGGATGTGAAATGTGGACCACAACATAACATTTTCATGTTCTCTATGGATGTTTGCTTGCATTGTATTTCCTTTATCGGATTATTCTCTCTTATAGATATGATTTCTCTTGAACAAAAAAATGATGTGTGGCATTAACTATACATATATTCGACTTAAGTATTCTAACATAATTATCATGTAGTGGATATCCTGCTATCTAGGGGAGGGATGGGGAGCAGGGGGGAAAAATTTGTAACAGGAAGCTTTGTAAGGGTTAATGTTTAGTAATTACCCATACATATGTTTTGCAAATAAAAAGTATTAATAATAAAAAAAAGAAAAGATGCCCATCAATTGGAGAATGGCTGAATAAATTATGGTATATGAATGTTATGGAATATTATTGTTCTGTAAGAAACGACCAACAGGAGGATTTCAGAGAGGCCTGGAGACACTTGCATGAACTGATGCTGAGTGAAATCAGCAGAACCAGGAGAACATTATACACAGCAACAAGACTATACGATGATCAATTTTGATGGAAATGGTTCTCTTCAACAATGATGTGATTCAAACCAGTTCCTAATGTTCAGCAATGAAGATAGTCATATACATCCAGAGAGAGGCCTGTGGGAACTGAGTGTGAACCGCAACACAGCATTTTAACGCTTTCTATGAATATTTCCATGCATTTTGTTTTCCTTCTTAGGTTGTTTTTTTCTTCTTCTCTTTCTAGATCTGATGTTTCTTGTGCAGTAAGATAACTGTATAGATATGTATACATGTATTGTATTTGTCATATAATTTATCCTATTTAGCATGTATTAGATTACCTGTCATCTAGGGGTGGGGCGTGGGGGGAAGGAGGGGAAAAGCTTGGGAAAAAAAAAGTTTTTGCAAAGGTCAATGTAGAAAAATCACTCATAAGTTTTGTAAATAAAAAGCTTTATTAAAAGAAAAAAATATTATTATGTTGTAAAAATGACAAATATAAGCAATTCACAAAAACATAGTAAACCCTGTATAAATGATAAATAACAAAGTAAGCAGAAACAAGAAAAAAATACTCACAACAACCAAATTCATGTAAATAAAAATTTTTGTTTCTTTTTTTGACTCATGCATTAATTGGATTTAAATGAGGCAAAATTTAGAGAAGTTGTAGGTCTCACTCTGCTTTCCAGTGTCATTGGAGTTCAGTAGCAAGCCAAAGTGAAGATGACTGTCAATGGTTCTGGTTGCAGTGGATGACCTTGACATCTTTCATGTCTAAGCTATTTTACAGTACCTGCTTTAGTTACCTTCGTGGCAATTGGGAGAAATTGTTCTCTATTTATTCCCCAGGAGAAGTAGTCACATATTTGGGGTAAATACCCCCGTAACTCAAACCACTGGGTTTGAGACCACTTGATTTAGCCCTAGTCTACCCCCTCTGTCTAAAAGCTTTATAGGGCGTGACTATTGCATATAAAATAGTTTCCTGAACCCACAGGTGACAGTTGAGTGAATCAGAGAGACAACAAAAGTGGAAAGCATCTGGGGCTCCAGAAGTACTTGTCTTCCCTGAATATCTCTATGCCATTGCCAATGAAAATAACACTTTAATGAAGCCAGATATCATATAATTATGATGATCAATTTTGATCCCAAGAAGCGATAAGGAAATGCAGCTCCCTCTATTAACGGGAAAGAAGGAGGGAGAAGCATGGATACAGAAGATTGTATGTGATTACAAATATGGCAACTGCTTACCTTTTTCATCATTACAAGTGAAGGCTTCTAACATCATGGAACTAAAGACAATGGGTGTGCTCGGAGATAAAGACCCAGAAATTACTGATATAAGAACAAAAGGTATCAAGAAACTTTTAACTAAAATTAAAAAAAAAATCAACAAGGAAGTTCTTTAAAATTTAAAAATGATAAAGATAATATCAGCAAGGTTTGCAATAAGGTCTACTATACATTTTGAAAGATTCAAAAAACATTCTATAGATTAGTACTTTTGTATTTTTTAAGTAATAGATTTTATGGTAATAAAATTCTTCTAAACAAAACTTTATCCAAGGTTGTTTGTTTATTTGATTTTAGTTCTAATAAATATTTCAAATACTAAATATTTTCCAAATCTTTCCAACTGGAAACAATCAAGCAAATAGTAAGAGACTAGCTAAAATAGCATTCCTTCTTTATTTCCTTTTCCTCCTATTGTAACTTCTAATTCCCAAGTTTACAACCTCATTTTCATCCTAGATCCTTCGTTCACATTCACTTCATATATTTGTTTAGTTGCCAAATGTTGTTATTTCTTATATTTATATCATCTCTCACATTCTCTCTACTTATGACCAAAACCCAAGCTTAAATTCCCATCACCACTTGCCTAGACTATTACAATGGCTCCCCAACTGATCTTCTTGCCTTGTCTATTCCCACTACAATACATTTTCCACGTAGCTATCAAAATAAATTTCCTAAAGTTAAAGCCTATTTTACTTGTCCTACTCAATAAGTTCTATTTACTATTTATCATAGGATCAATTTTAGACTTCTCTGTGTGGTATTTAAAATCCTTTGAATGTAATTTTTCTTTCCACTTTAGTACACATTGTTTTCATCCACACATAATATAGTCCAGCCAAATTGGTCTTCTTAATTGCTTTCCATAAATGACCCTCCCTCTGCAAAGTGTGCCTTTGTACTAGCTATGCCCACAGTCTTAGAATGCACTACCATTTTACTTTGACTTAGTATCTCTATATCCTTTCCAGGATCATGACAAATATCACCTACTAAAAGTCTTTTCTAACAACCTCTCCCCCACTGCTATCATTACCCTAAATTTAAAAAAAAAAATTGGATTCTACCTATGTACATTTTATTTTTCCTCACTATATGTAAACTCCTTGAGGTCAGGGACAGTAATGGTGCTGATTTGCAAATCAATCATAAAACCTGGTTATAGAGATGAAATGCTCATCACATTATTTTGTATCTGGTCCTCTCAGAAGTTTTCTTTAGGATAGCTTTATTGCTCCATTATCTTTGTATCCCCAGAAGTAGCAATATCTGACACATAAGTAGTTGCTCATTATGTACTGTTGACTTACTGTTCCCTGTGCAGAAAAAAAAAATAATATTCATGTTGGTCATATACACAAAAAAATATAAAAGTAAAAGGTTAAAGATTATAACCTGACATAATGACTTCCTTCAAACCTGTAATTCCATAGAAAGAATTCTATAGAATAATTCTAATAATTCTATAGAAAAAACAATTAAGTAGTCATATTAGCAAGTATGATTAATGATTTCATACCAAAAGTGTGCTTTATTATTAGAATGATTAATATGAAACTATGATTTGACATGTGCTTACATGTGTATATGTGTGTAGTAGGTAAAATAAATTAGAATGCATTAGGATTAGCTTTAATATGCAGATAGAAATACCCAACATATCACTGATAAACTGAGAATGATTCAAAACAAAATCCTTTTATTATTTTCAGGTGACTCATTGAAGCAATGACATAGATGTCTACTAGAGTTCTTTCTAACATTACTAAAATTTTCACATTTGATATTCAAAACCAATATTCAAAGAAAAACTGATTTTCAAATCAAACTTTTAGAGATTCATAACACGGAAAATTATTTTCATTAAAGTATGAAAAAAGGGAAGAATTAAAAGTAATCATTTTAATTATCCCATTTGTGTCAAGTTTACCCAACTACTGCAATATTACTTGGTTTCTCCTACTATAATTAACTAATTGAATATGGATAAAATCATTACTATTTTCCCCAGGTATGATTATAATGTACACAGGAATATTGGGTATCCCTACCATATGGAAACTGAACTCAAATAATTGCTTAAAATTAACTTAACAGGAGGCCTTCAATGAAGTCTTCAAGGGATCTGTGCTTAGCACTTTGCTGTTTAATAGTTATATCAATGTCTGGAATAAAGAAAAATATAGAAAACCGTATAGAGAAATAGATAGAAAGACGCATGTATACAAAAACAAGGAGAGAGACAGAGAAAAATTTTGAGAATTACCCTTGTATACATTTGGGGTCTTTCTTGGCTTGAACTGAGATCTTATCTCTCATATATTTGGTGGGTATATTCTAGCCTGCATAACTTTACTTATTTCTATTTGCTATTTTGCTTTGAAGATGAGTTTACTAATTGTCCTGATCCTTTTTCGGTAAACTAATTGTTTGGTGGGAAGAAATCAAACTAGCATGTTTATGATTTGTAGTTGTCCTATTTTAAGGATAAACAACTAGAAACCATGGTTTTTGTTTTGAAATGATTTTCTTAATAGATTGGTAATATGCAGGGGAGAAAATAAATAATTATAGGTTAGTACTCCCTCAGACACTAGAGAAAAGATCTTAGCCTTAAAATACTTTTTCAATTACCTTCAAAGTAAAAGATCAGTTTCCTTTGAACAGAGATAGGTGAGATAACAGAAATATTTATCAATGTTTGTCTGGAGTTACACTTAAACAAATCAGGAAAATATAAAAACTGTTAGGAAAAGCAGCTACTAACAAGCTAAGGTATTCTAAGAGTACTACTGTAAAGATCCTTTCAGTTGTCTCTAGTTGTTGTTGTTCTAGATGCAACATTTCAGATTGAGATAGGAACATCAAATGTCTATACTCATCTCACATGAGCTTTTCTTTTCTTTTTCTTCTTTTTTTTGTCTGTGTGAAACTTTGGAGGGACTTTATGGCTGGAGGACCTTGATTGGACTTCTTTTGCACTAAAATACATGACATTCTTATCTTTTCATTATTCCACATCTCAACTGCCAACATATGATTTTCTGATTCATCCAAGCATCAGTATCCAATATCTGTCTACTCTCTTCTAGGTGTAAGAACTCATTCAGGAAACAAGAGCATAGCAAGTAAGACCCATCTGTGCTAGTCCCTTTCAGCTTTCAGCTCTATCCAACTTCTATTTCCCAACTCCAGTTCTTCAAGTTTTGGCTGTGCAACGTATTCACCAGATGCCACCTAGGTTTGTCTCTTTTTAGCCCCTCCTGGAGCAAACACTTATTCAAATAACAGGTGTCAGCAAATGGGATCCTTTACAGATTTCCTTATACCTTTGACTCTTTTCGTCATTTTCTCTCCTGAATTGCTTTTGCTATTCCCAGAGAAGTTACAGTTTGCCCTAGTTTTAATTATGTGTTGGGATTACTATTGATCACAACAGCAAAAACATTAACAATAACAAGATAAGATAAAATTCTATCCACAAAACAGTTACTATCCCTAAATGGTTACTTGATATTATATTTTTAATTTGTTTTTATTTTTGTAGAAAGTCTCTTTTTATCTCTTTTCCTCTTTGTTCCCCAAAGCAATGGTATGATATTGGGTTGGGAACACAACACTCTTGGACTATGACATATATTGCCGTGAAACGGCTTGGGTTTATCTCTAGTCATATGAGAAGGTGCTCTAAATCATTATTAATCAGAGAAATGCAAATTAAGACAATTCTGAGATACCACTACACCACTCTCAGATTGGCTAAGATGACAGGAAAAGATAATGACAAATGTTGGAGGGGATGTGGGAAAACTGGGACACTGATACATTGTTGGTGAAACTGTGAATGGATCCAACCATTCTGGAGAGCAATCTGGAACTATGCTCAAAAAGTTATCAAACTGCGCATACCCTTTGACCCAGCAGTGTTTCCTTTGGGCTTATATCCCAAAGAAATATTATAGGAAGGAAAGGAACCCACATGTGCAAAAATGTTTGTGATAGCCCTTTTTGTAGTGGCTAGAAACTGGAAACTGAATGGATGCCCATCAATTGGAGAATGGCTGAATAAATTATGGTATACGAATGTCCTGGAATATTATTGTTCTAAAAGAAATGATCAGCAGAATGATTTTAGAGAGGCTGGAGAGACTTACATGAACTGATGCTGAGTGAAATGAGCAGAACCAAGAGATCATTGTACATGGCAACAACAATATTCTATGATGATCAGTTCTGGTGGACATGGCCCTTATCAACAATGAGATGATTCAGACCAGTCGTGTGATAAAAAGAGCCATTTACACCCAGAGAGAGGACTGTGGGAACTGAGTGTGGACCACAACATAGCATTTTTCATTCTTTTTGTTGTTGTTAGCTTGTATTTTATTTTCTTTATCATTTTTTCTGGTTTGATTTGATTTTTCTGTACAGCAAAATAATTGTATAAATATATGTGCATATATTGAGCAATTTTTAGGAACTCAACATGGATAAACTGTTTAAACACAGACAAATTGTTTATGTTTTTTTCTACATGGTAAATGTACACTTAATGTTTAAGATTTACATCAACAATAGGCTAAGCTCAAAACATTGGTAGAGTAAAAGTAAAAAGAGTAATTATGTTATACAAATAAGGTGCAGAGGAAGAAGAGACACAGTGGCATTAGAGGGGGAAGAGGCTTGTAGTTCTGAAAACCTATTCACATTGGAAATGGGTTCAGTAGGTATATTTCATGAAGGGTAGCGCATCCTCCAAAATCTACATAGAAATAAGGGGGAGGAATAGATGGATGGGGAAGCAAAGGGTGAGGGAAGAAGACAAAGGAGGGAATCCCTGAGGTAAAGTAATAGTAAGCCAAGTTATGGAGCAGAATTTAATGAGTCAGCAGGGATAGGAAACACATTAATGGATGTGGGGTATATGTGTGTGTGTCTATGTATGTATGTATATAACTACATATCTATAGATAAATATATATTTTCTTAATTGTAGCTTATTTGGGGGTGGGGGAGATGAAAGGAAGATATGTGTGTCAATATATGTGTATAAATATATTCTTTCTTAGGTACAGCCTGCTTAGGGATGGGGGAGTGAAAGAGGGAAAAAGAATAAAGTAAATAAGATGTGCAGCAGAGAACAAAAGAACAATTTACAAGGGAGTAAAGAAAAGATAGACACTCATGAATATAATTTCTTGTATTAATATATACACCCACATATATTTTTTTTCTTAAATTGAAATTTGTTATGTATTTGGAATCCTCTTTGATGTTCTGCTGGGCACATGAAAATGTTCTTTTTTGTTTTGTTTTGTATTGTTTTTCTGTTTTTCTTATTTCTTATTCTGTTTCTTCAAATAAAATAAATTTGGAAAAAAAAATATAAAAGGAACAATAGGAGTAATCCACAAATCATCACCAGACAAATAAAAAGGATACTTTCAAACTTCAAATTTAGTGGTTAAATTTAATTATCTTCTTTTCCTATGAATCAGACAGATTTTTCAAATAATCAAAAGACTTTCAAATACAAAAAGGAAACTCAAAGAATTCATTATTTTGCATTCAAAAGAAAAAGCTTGAGAGAATAGTGCATCCCCCAAATCAGAATATCTGAAGCTACCACACAAAATAAGATCATGATAGCCTGAACCTAACTATCAATGAAAAAGACGGATGTTCAACAAGAGTTGAATGTGAGACACCCTTGTACACACACCTACAGAGGAGAAAAAGAGAAAAGGGGCAGAGGGCAGGGAGGGGAGGAAGGAATGGAAAGAGGAAGGGAGAGAAAAAGGGAGAGAGAGGAAGGGAGGGAGAGACAGAGATAGACACAGAGAGAGTTTGAGCATATTTTATCATTAGCATTTGTGTCTATATGCATATGGATCCATTTAATTCAGATTGGTCATCTCATATTACATTTAGCAGTTAAATTTATACTTCCCCAAGGCATTTATTATCCATTAATTTAATTATAACTAAACCATGTTAATCATTATGTATAATTATTAAATTTATACTAAATACACATGCATTTGTCACATTCTCCTTCTCAAATATAAACTTTATGAAACAGGGATTAAATGCTGGTAAAATGAAAAGTAATTGGTTTCATTTCTTCCCTTGGAGATTCTTTCTTTTTCTGCCCAGAGACTGAGAGTGGGATACTAAGCAACTTTATCTCCCTTGTGGGGAATATACATAAGTTAGCAAAACTAGGGTTCCTGTTCTGAGGAACTTTTGGGGAAAATTTTTTATCCCCAAAGGTTTTCTAATCCTTTTATATAGTGGTCCATGACATACTTTTATAGCTTATGGTTGAGTGACACAGGTGGCATAATTTCTCTCTTATCCAATTCTTTAGCTCTTTTTTCTCTTTATCTTATGGCTTGGCAGAATCAGAATTTGCAATTTCTTATGGGTTAAGAGCATATCAGCAGGCACTGTCATAAGATATTCCTATACCAGATTTAGAATCATAAATATGTGAGATTATTTTTGCTCCTTATTAAAAGAGGGGAACATAGAATTTATTATGACTAGGATCATAAAATAAGAATTTTAAGCATTAAAGTTATTCATTGTTCATTAACATGGATTTTCCTTTCTGCTGAAGTTCTGTGTTCTCATCTTATAGATTCAATTCTATACTATACTGTATTTATATATAGGTACTTCTATACTGTATCTAGTACATACTTTTTTCTTTTGAGGTTTTGTAGTTGTACATTTTTGTGAAAAGAAATTATCTGACCATTTTACCTATCATTTAATAACTCTTTCTTAGTAAAATAGCATTTAAAATTTTCAAAATGGAAAATTTAAAATCATTATATCTTAGTAGACATATTTTTGCCCTTTATCTAAATAAATCCCTTTTGTCCTAATGATGATAAAATTCTTGAGACTTACTTGCATCATCTTTTTATATAAAAATTAAGATATTTAACCTTATAGTTCCTTATTATTTCTCACTCATGTTTACTCCCCCCTCTTCTTTAACTCTCTCTCCAGTCTTCTAATTGAATGTTAAATTTTCCATTCTGTTGGAGCCTTTTCATCAGAAATTCCAGAAGTCCTTTATTTTATTAAATTTCCATTTTACCTCTTGTAGGATTACACTGAGTTTTGATGGATGAGTTACATCCATGGTTGTAACCCTAAAATCTTTGTCTTCCATATTATCTGCTCCAAGCCTTTTGTTTCTTTAAGTGGAAGCTGCTAAATCTTGTGTGATCTTGATTGTGGTTACATTGTTTTTGCTATTTTTTCCCCTTGATGTTTTCAGCATCTTCTCCTCGATCTGAAAGCACCAGAATTCATAATAATATTCCTGGAAGTTTTAGATTAGGGATCCTTTTCAGGAAATGAATGGTGGATTTTTTTCAATACCCTATTTGCTCTATGGTACTAAGGTATCTGGGCTGTTCTTCCTTAATAATTTTTATATAATATCTTGATACTTTTAATGATGTCTTTTAGGTAATTCAGTAAGTCTTAAAGAACCTCTCCTTTCATTCTTTTCATTCTTTCATTCTTCATTTCATTTTCATTCTATTTTATTGTTTCTTGATGTCTTGTGAAGTCATTAGTTTCCATTGATGAATTCTTATTTTTAATGAATTCTTTTCTTCAGTGAGACCTCATACTTCATTTGCCATTTGACCAATTTTGCTTTGGAAAGAATTATTTTCTTCAGGAATTTTTGTGCCTTTAAAAAAAAACAAACTGTTATCTTCAGGATTTTTGTTTGCATTGTTCTCATTTCTTCTCCCAATTTTTCCTGATATATATATATATATACATATATATATATTTCCTCTTGATTCTTGATGATTGTCTCTCTTTTCTTTTTAGATCTTCTAAGAATTCTTAATGAACTTGTGTACAGATTCAATTTTTCTTTGAGGTTTTGTTTGTAGAAGTTTTCACATTTGTATCTTCTTCTGAATTTGTATCTTGAGCTTCCCTGTCACCATTGTTGTCATTCAGCTGTTTTAGCTATGTCTTTCTCTCATGACCCCCTTTGGGGATTTTCTTGACAAGGACACTAGAGTGGGAAATGGGTTTGACTAGAGTTTGAGATGGGTTTAAATGATTTGCCCAAGATTACTCAGCTAATAACTATCTGAGACTGAGTTTGAACTCAGGAAGATGAGTCTTTCTGACTCCAAGCTTGGCAGTCCATCCACTGTGCCATCTAGATGTCCTGTCATCATTACAACTTTTTACAGTAAGATTCATTTTTGTTGTTTGCTCATTTTTTCATATTATTTCTTGATTTTGGAATTTATATTGGAGTTAGCCTTTGTTTATTGGTGGGCAGAAGTAGAACTCACTTTTCCAAGATTCATGCTTTCTCCTTCCCCTGCTGTTTTCTCAGTTAAATCTGGAAGTGTCTTAGTTTTTAGTGTTTCAAAGGTGATATGATCCAGGGAGATATGTGGTCCTGGCTCTCTAGTCTTTGCTCTGGTTCTTACCAAGCCCCTACTTTCTTGCAACCACTTCTGTCTTCCCTGAAACTGTGCATAGTATCCAAGTAAGGATTTTTCTCTCTTGCATTAACAAGTGCTCCTCTTCAGCCTGAAACCGTGACCTGGACTGGGTAATCAAATTTGTTAAATGGTGCCCAGTGCTAGCACAGGTGACCCCTGAGCTCTCTTTCTGACCAGGTATTCAATCATTTTTCTGTTTCTGAGTAGTAAGAGCTCCAGGTGTCACTGCTACTGGTGCTGCTGTCCTTATTGCCTCTGAGACCTTCAACTGATGTCACTGTCCCTGAGCTTTGGACAGACAGTCCTATCTCAATATCAGAGACCTCTTTTTCCATCTTTGTATGTTATACTGGGCTGGAAAAAAATTTCTAATTCTATTATATTATAGCACGTCAGAATTTAATTTGATGCATAATTTTAGAGCTTGTTAGAAACATTGGAAAAGTTCAGCTAGAATTCTCCCTTTACTCTGCCATCTTGATTCAATTCTCACCATGGAAATTTTAAGTAAAGAAAGTCTCAGCAGCCATCTTTAGGAAACCAGTTGAAATGGGCTACAAAACAATTTATTTTGATGAAGTGGAAAATATTCCTTTTGCCATTTAGTGGCAAAAAGAAGAAGAAGAAGAAGAAGAAAAGAAAAAAGAAGAAAAAGGAGAAGAGGAAAAAGAAGAGAAGAGAAGAAGAAGAGAAGAAAAGAAGAACAAGAACAAGAAGAAAATGAAGTTAACTTTAGATTTTGGTCTGTACTATAACTTTACTTAAAATGATCAGTTATTCTGTATATATTATGAAATTATAACCTTGTTTTTATGTATTACAAAAATATATCTTGAATTTCCATAACATTTCACATTTTTAGAGCAATTTCATATTTGTCTTTATAACAATCTAGTTTAATAGGTTGGATAGATAGAACTGAGGTCTTTGTTTCTTTTTTTAAAGTCACTTGACTTATCTAGGGACCCAAAGAAATCTTATTTCAGTGTCCTTTCCATGTTGCTCAATCTTTATGCAAATGTATAAAAGCAATACACCTACAAAACCAAAGGAGTTTAACTAGAGTCTCCTAAATAGGAGGATTGTTGAGTATTTTTGCTCCATAGCATTTTATTTTTCCAAATATACGTGAGGATAGTTTTTAATATTCTTTTTTGCAAGACTTTGTGTTTCAAATTTTTCTTTCTTCCTCCCTTATATTCCCTTCCTCAAGATAGCTATCTGATATAAGCTAAATATGTGTAAAGATATTTTTATAAGGAAATGTCTTCATATTTTGATTTTATCTTGGAATTAGAGACAAGGAAAGAAAGTTTACTTCATTCAAAACTAGAAAGATCATCCTGATTATATGGTAAAAATAAAAATTACTTATCTAAACATCAGAAGAAACATCTATATGAGAACATATGTTGACTAGCATTCCTCAAAGACAGCCAAAGATTTAATTCTTCTTTTGGTGCAATTTTGTGTGCTTAACTTATTTTTCCAACATATTTAAATGAAAATAAATTTCAAAACTATAAATATGGATACTACTAGATAACATTAATTAGCAGATTTTATTAATTAACTTCATGCACAATGAATTTTTTATTGTTTAAGCATTGGAAGTCTAGAAGTTAATAAGTATAACAATTTTTTATGTAAATTATCTCTTAAGATGAAGTAATCTGATTATTTTTTCATCAATTCAATTGATATCCTATTGGAAGTCATCTGTTAAACCTAAAACTCTTCAGAACCCTCTGTTCCTGGGTGCCCATTTGTCTTCTGATTGGAGAGAATAGAGATTGGACATTGGAGCACTCCTCCAAAATCTTTCACCATTTAAAGAGGATACCTAGGAAATTTACTCATCATTTCTCACCCTGCTGATATCCTAGATTTCATGATCTCTAGAAACTCAACATTTTACAAGATTAATTCATATCTATAACTGGCACTTCCTTAAATAATTTCTCAACGTGACCACAGACTTTCATCATGCCTTTATGCAAGGTTCTCTCATCTTTCCTCACCACCTCCTCCTCATCCCACCCCAGCCTTCTTTATATGTGTTCTCTTCCTCCACTAAATTTTGAGGTCATCTAACATGGTAATTATCTTATGCCTTCCTTTGTATCTTTAGTATTTACAGTGTGGCACATAGTAGGTATTTAATAAATACTTATGAATGGATATTGACAGTATAGAACTTCTATTGAAAAGTGCAAACGTAGGGTAAATGCAGTGATTGTTGCCATTCAATCTATGTTGAAGAAAGATACTCTCAGAGGAAGACATTAGAGTTGGAAATGGCTAACACATACAAAAAGGGTAAGATAAACACATCATATCCATTAATTTTACTAGTGAGTAATTAAAGTGCAGAAAAGTGATTTTACCAAGGTGGGCTCAAATGTGGTACAGTATATAAAGTATGCAAAGAAAATTTAAAAGTTAACTAATCACATACACACAGACACACACACAAGTGCTATGATACAAATATTCTTCTGATGTTTAGATAACTAATCTGTTTTGATATTATAATAAGAATGGTCTGATTGATATATAGGAGCTGATGTAAATGTAGGCATCAATATTTATTGTATTTGGGAGACTCATAATGAAATAGTATAATTGAGACTAAAATGTGGGTTCTTCTCCATTACACTTTTTGTCATTTTAAGTCTTTTTCTCAAGTTTACTTTGTATACCTTTACTATATCATTTGGCATGGAATGATTGACAGATAGTAGAAGAAAAAAAATCTATTCATCCTTTTTCTGAGTATCTTAATTGTCACATTGCTACCACTGAACTATCAGAATTACCTTTCTGGACTATATTTTTTTAAAAAAAATAGCTAAATGAGGTTCAATACTTGACCAATAGGAAAACAAACAACAATAAACAACAAACTTCTACATCTATCTATAAATTGTATTTTTCTTCATCTCAATGAAATAAAAATCTTCATATTGAGATTTTTAAATGCTTATAAATGACTTGACTTTATATTTTCCTATTTTACCAGCTATCTGTGATTTGGCAGTATAGGCTATATCTCTGTCAGAATTCCTTTATTATGAAACTGAGAATAGCCTTCAGTAAGTAGCCATGACATACAGAATCAGCTCAGAATTACAACTGTTTTTAGCTTGGCAATAGGAAAATGAGTGAAAATGAATAGCAGATAACTCTGCAGTCATTTTTATTTTAAGTAATTTTCTAAATCTGGCACCGGGAGACATACCATAAAAACAAGCAGTCAATTTGAAAACTACTAGTAAATTTTCTACATCTCTACACATTAACTTTATTAATTTTCATTTTGAGATCATCAAACATAAGAAGATGGCTCACGGGTCTTTTGTCTATCTAGACTTCCTTTATGATCTTAATGATGATAGAATTCTTGAGGGGCTGTCTGTATGATATCATACAACAATGAAAAACATTGTAATCTTGTTTACTACTTCTTTACATATTTGATTGCTCAAGTATGCTTTTTTTATACTTCTTTTGACATATATTTATATACTATATTTTTATTCCCCTCTTTTTATTGATCAAAAATGATTAGTCTTTTAATTCATTAAAATTCATTAAAAGATCTAATTCATTAAAGATCCATTTTTCTCTTTGTAGGATGATATCACTATCTCTAGCTGGGCAAGTTATTCTCAATTGTAAGCCTAGATTTTTTGTCTTTCAGAATATCTTATACCAAGCTATCTACTCTTTTACAATGGGGAATCCTGATTGTGGTTTATAGTATTTGAATTATTTCATTCTGGCTGCTTGCAATATTTGTCCTTTGACCTGGGATCTCTGGATTTTGGGCCCATAACATTCTGGAGAGTTTTCAGTTTGGGGTTTCTTTTAGGAAATGACTGGAGGATTATTTCCATTTCAACTTTGCATACTGGTTATAAAATATCTGGACAGGTTTTTTATGATTTTTTAAAATATATCTAGACTTTTTCACATTTTCTTCTATTTTTCAGATTTTTAATTTAATTTTATTATCTATTGATGTTTCATAGAGTCATTAGTTGTTTGACCAAGTCTAACTTTCAAAAACATTTTCTTTGACAGTTTTGCACCTGTTTTCCAAGCTGTTACTTCTCTTTTCACATCTGTCTTCCCTAGCTTGCACTTCTTTTCCCCTTTTGCTTTTTCATATATCACTCTCATTTGCTTGTTTATTCTTTTGTTGTTGTTGTTGCTGTTTTTTCTTAATTTAGCTTTTTTGGGGCAGCTAGGTGGTGCAGTGGATAGAGCACCAGCCCTGAAGTCAGGAGGACCTGAGTTCAAATCTAGCCTCAGACACTTAACACTTCCTAACTGCACAAGTCACTTAACCCAAATTGCCTCAGGAAAAAAAAAATAAAAATAAATTTAGCTCTTTTTGCAACTATTACTTTAAGATTTCTATTAATTTTGTCAGACTTGAGTCTAAGCTGTATTTTCTTTTTCCTCTGAGATTTTGTTTATTAATATTTTTGAGTCATTTTCTTTTTCCTTTGTGTTTTGAGCTTCCCTGTCACCATAATAGGTCTTTATGGTGGGCTCATTTTTATGTTTGTTTGGGTTTTTTCATTTTTGCAGCCTACCTCAACTATATGTGTGTGGTGCATGTATGTGTATGCAATACACATATATGTATATGTGTGTGCATATGTGAATATATTATATGTACATACATATTTATTCATTCATTTATTTGTTCACTGATTGGTTGATGAGCCCTTCTCACTTTGGTGGGGAGAAAAGTTGGGGATGTTTGGCCTGAGCTTCTCTCCTCTTATATTCTTCTGTTGCTTTCAAAATTTAAGACTAGGAGCCTGCAAATTTTCAGTAATCCCAACGTGCTGTGATCCAAGGTAAAGTCTGTTCACTGCCACTAATCTGAGCACTGCAATTTCCTGACCCACATCTATTGCCTGTTCTTCATTGAAATTTTCAATTGACTTCTGCTGAACTCAGTCAGTATCAGTCCACTGGAACACTCTGAAGGTTCAGAGTGATTGAACTGCCAGCTCTCCTTTGATCTGGCACACTTGCCCTATTTATTTAACTGCAGGCTTACATGTCAGACTAAAACTGAGTCACTGGATAGGTGATGACAGAACTGCATGATGGCATTCATTCATGTATCTAGATCTAGTTTGAGCATCCTCTGGGATTTTATTTATGCTTTCTGCACTGTTCTCTAGATTTTTTTTCCCATTCTTATGGTACTAGACCACTCCATATTGCAAGTGCTTTTGGCCAGACCCATTAATAACAGATCTTTCTATTTCCTAAGCCTCCTTGGAGTTACAAATGGATTACTGGAACTTTTTTCTTATCTTTCCTAATCAGAATTCAATTTGGTACATTTTCTAAACCATTGTGGAGATTTAGTGGGAAGTTAGTCACTGCTCTTTCCTCACAGTAGGCAGTTGTATTGCCATCTTGGCACTATCTTGTTGTTAAGGACTAATCACTATTTCTCTTTTTCTAATTTTCTTTTGCTAGTTTGGATCAGTGATTTTTTTAAAGTATTTTTTTCTCATCTTTTTATTCTCTTGAAAGTAAGTTTTCTTAGTGGATGGGAAGGTGAAAGAATTAAACTTGAGAATTTCTAGGTATTTCTGTATCTTAACTTTTGCCTTTCTTTTGCCTTTCCCACTTTGCAAGTATCTCACTTCATCTCTTCTCCCAGCTAAGAGCCTTCATTGTAAATTGGAGAGTAATGATTTGAGGCAGAAAGGGGAAGTGATATGATGGGAGATTTCTCCCCCCAAAAGTATACATGTATATGTATAATTCTCTGGGAAAATACCTTTCTATGGCATATGGTATCCTTTTCCTGTTATTTCCAGTAATATTGAAATGAACACAACCACATACCTAAACAACAATAGCAATTTACCCAGCCCTTATTTTTTGTCATAGAAAATGTAACTATTCATTTAATAAAATGGCTATAGGGCAATGGGATGAGAGATCTGCCATGTATATTATAAGAATTATCATGCATAAAGTTTGCATAAGAATCATGACATTAGCTAATAAAAGTGACCTAGATGAATAAGATTATTTTAAAACATGCCTCATATGGTTAAGTCTTTGCCAAAATCCACTGTGCCTTTTTCTAAGGGGTTCATATAATTCAAATGTAAAACAAATTAAGGGTATTATCTTCCTTCAGAAATGTAGCAGTCTCTGGAACATAAACTATGAAGGAACTGTGGGATCAGCTTTCTATTATTAGATTAGACATTAGGCAGATAAAAAGTAGCATGTCTTTTTCTGAGTTCCATAATTAAAGGGTGGGGAGAATTTGGAAACGTTTTGCAGAAGATTTGGTCCATAACAAAGCTAAACCATATTAGTTTGTCTAAATGAATAAAGATATAAGGAAATTAAATAATGGTTTTTAAAAGTCCCCTTGCTCTCTGGGTCCTACTTTCATCTTCTGTTGAACTTGCTACTTTTGTTTTACTTTAAATAGACAAGAAGGGTCATTGGAATGGAGAATGTGGGAAAGGGAGATAAAAAGAAAAGGGATAATAACTTAATATACATTACTATGTATAATATAATATATATTACTATGTTATACATATACAATATAATACAACAATAATAAAAATTATAAATAACACTGAGAGGAAAAGGGCAAGGTAACATTATGTGAAAGAAGTTCACTCAGTTTTCAAATGTATTAGGTAGCAATTATTCTCTGCTCCTGCCCTTGAAAGGGCAGAAGCAGGCTTGACCCAGGACTGTACTCTTAGTTTAGACTCAATCCTGCAACAAAATTGTATATTCATAAGTCATTCAACAGTTTCAAAAGGAGGTAAATAAGTCAACAGCAACATTTAACTTGGACTTGCTTCAGGTTTCAAGCCACTTCTGAAGAGCCCCTACTCTATTGCTGTATAATCAGTCCTACTGTACCAGGTGAAATTAAGTCAAAAATCAGACCCCTGGTAAATAAAGTCTACTCAGAGGTATTGATCTTCTACTGCCACCACTAATGATAGAATAAGAAGTGATCTTAAAATGTAGTGTAAGAGATTTAGCTAAATCATAAGGAAACATTTCAACTGTCAAGGTTACATAACATTGAAAGAAGTTTATGAGGAAAGTTATGAAATCATTTTAATATCACCAAGAATCAGATTCAATTGTGTTCTTTTTATTGTTGTAAGAAATTAATATCTAAACATAAACAATTGAAAGATTTATGAGTTTGTCATCTATTTTTAATTTATTTTATCTTATTAAAAGTACTTATTGCAGAAATCTTCATTTTGATGTATTTTTTAATATTATGGTACAATTTAGATATTTTTTAAATCAAATGACAAATTCTATTTAATGAGTATACTCTTATTTTTTGCATAATTAAAAATCATCATATCTAAATTATGCCAAAGTTTCCATTTTTTTTAAATTTTAAATGAATCAAAATGGAATCTATTTGCATGACATCAAAATGCTGTTAGGTAACTAAGACTAAATTAAAACAGCAGAAGTTAAAACCTTTGAATCATTTTTTAAAATTTAATTTAAAACATGTGGTCATTTAAAAAATCCATACCACAGAAGTGGATTCTTTAATTTTAAAGCTTGATCTAATTCTGTAGAAATGTAACTATATCATATCTAAGCAATAAACATGAGAAATTTAGACACAATTAAAAATAAATGTCAGAAAAGGTCTGAAATTACCAAATACAAGAAGAGAACATACACACATGTGTGTATGTCTGTTTATACACGCACACATATATACATGATACACACTGAAAGGCTACCTTCAGACAAAATCAATGACTTAAAATGACAAAGCTGTCAAAATAACTCTTTTAAATGGGCAAGTTATCACAGTAAAAGACACAGGTCCTGGAATGATATACACTAACAATCAAAAGAACCAGACCTGCATATCTAACAAAATTATCTATAATATTGAATGGGGAAAAAAAGAACATTCAACAGACTTGCAGATTTTCAGGACTTTGTTTCAACCAAAGCCAAACTCAATAGAAAATTTAACATATAAGAGACAATATCAAAGATCAATTTAAAGGAATTTAACATGGACAAATTGCTTATGGGAAATGTATACCATATGTTTAAGATTGATGTCAGCTATAGTGTACTTAAAAAGAAAGACTAGAACAGTTAAGATAAAAATAATAATTAATTATGTAATACAAACGATATACAGAAGAAGAGCAGACACAGAGATATTAGAGAGGGGAGAAGGGCTCCTGGTTCTGAAAATCTACTCCCATCAGGAATAGTTTAAATATGCAACACCACAATAAAGTAAATAGCCCTCTTTAAAATAGATAAAGAAGTAAGGGGGAGGAGGAGAAGAGAAAGCAAAGCATGGGGGAAAGGTGAAAAGGAAGGGTTCCATGGGTGGGGGGAGAGATTAAGTAATAGCAAGGCAAATTAAGTAGAATTAAAGCAAAAGAATTAGCAGGGATAGGAAAGAAGAGATATATGCACACACTACAACAAAGATCAGGAATAGAAATTATTAGGGGAAAAAAGTACACTTAGTAATCATTGATCTTAGGCAATATCAAAGATTCAATCAAGAGAGAAATTTATATTATATGTAGTCATTCTAACATTGTTTAGATGCATGTTTACATATGGTAAATGTGTGTATATGTGTGTGTCTGAGCATATGTAGATATGTATGTATATTACTCTATATATGTAAGTATATAGATATATGCATATCTGTGAGAGTATGAATATATATGTATATATATATGGGGGGAGCAGGGGTGTATGTGTATGTGTATGTGTGCATGTGTATGTATATATCTATATCTCTCTATTTATAAACATATCTGTGCTTAACTTTAGCCTGCTTGGGGAAGGTGTGGATAATGAAAGGGTTGGGGGGGAGGAAAGAATAAAGTAAAAAGAAGTGTACAGCAGAGAACAAAAGAACAACCTACAAGGAAGCAAAGAGGGACACTCACATTTTTTTTTTGCATATTTATTGTTTTATATTTTTAATTCTCCCTGATGTTCTGCTGGGCACAAGACAATGTTCTATTCTGTTTTGTTTTGTTTTGTTTTCCTTTTCTGTTTTGTTTTTTTCCATTTCCTTTTTTTAAATAAACAGAATAATAATAAACAAAAGAAAAAATGAGCAAGATAGAGGAAAGACAGTTGAATTTGAATAAAATCAGTAAAAGTCTAAGAGAGTAAGAATAATTTAAAGGGTGACTGTAGCAAAAGCCCAGAATATTTCACATTTAATAATAGGAGGAAAAAAAACTGATAATAACTTACTAAACATGTACATTTAAATAGTAGAGAAAGTTTACAACTGAGGGCCCCCAACATTCCCTTCCAAGTCAATTGTAATTCCTAAAGATCAGAAGCCCTTCCAATAGGGATCACACTTCTCCTCCAATCACATTACTTTAGGATCACTGAAAATTTCCAAACCTTCAGAGCCAACTTTTGAAAATCACAATGCAAAAAAGTCTAAAACTTAAGACAGTGATTCTTCACTTGCTACACCAAAAACAGAGATTTTCAAATTAAGAAATAGGTTGGAAAATTAACAAGCAATTTAAAAAAATCTAACTATAAAAAGCTACTATGGTGATAGAGAAAATCAATACAAAAAACTTAGTAAAAGACAATGAAGTCAAAACAACTACAACCCAGCCTCCCCACCTTACCCCATCCCATCTCACACATATAGTGAATTGAGTATAAGGTCCAGAAGAATTCTTGGAAAAACTTTAAAAAACTGACCTTCAAAATCAAATTTAAAAAATTTATATATAATATATAAAATATGTCACTATATAGATGTATATACACACATACACATACATACATATACATATATATATATTATATATATATATTTTTTTTGGCTGAAGCAAAAGTGACTTGCCCAGGGTCACACAGCTATGAAGTATTAAGTGTCTGAGACCAGATTTGCACTCAGGCCCTCCTGATTTCAGGGCTGGTGCTCAATTCACTGCCTATATACATATCTTGATCTGAGATAAGGATTGCTACCCCTGCCTTTCTTTGTTCACCTGAAGAATAGAAGATTCTGCTCCAGCCCTTTACCTTCACTCTGTATGTATCTCTATGCTTTAGATGTGTTTTTTCTAAACAATATATTGTAGGATTTTGGCTTTTAATCCAGTCTGCTACCCGCTTCTGTTTTATGGGAGAGTTCATCCCATTCACATTCACAGTTAAAATAACTATATCTGTATTCCCTGCCATCTTATTTACCCAGAGTTAAGATTTTCTCTTCCCTTTCCCCTCCCCAGTACTTTGCTCTTGATGACCACCTCCCACCAATAATCCTCCTCCCTTTAGAGTCCCTCCCTCCCCTTTATACCTTTCCCCTAATCCTTCTATTAGTTTATCCCTTTCCTTTTCTCCCCTCCCTCC